>ML788445.1:163541-185933 GCA_009831015.1 Picea engelmannii
ATATATATATATATATATATATATATATATATATATATATATATATATATATATATATATATATATATACAAAGTAGGTCAAAAAATTGCAATAAGAAGGTTACTAATCTGCTAAGAGTTCCTGACAGCTATCATGCTTATCTTATTGTGGGAGACTTAATGATACACCAAGAAACTACAAAGATAAAAAAGGTGACATGCATGGATATTCACATTAAATACCTTCCGAAAAAGTTAAAAAATTAACAGTATTTTGGGTTGGAAATACAAAGAACTACCAAGGTATGCATTTCTGTCCTGAAAAATTAGGTTAAAATGTCCTAAGAGATATAAATGAGTAAGACAGTAATTTCATGGTTGCTAATATTATCACTGAAATTTTCAAAAAAATAAATGAAAAACAACTTTAAATTTAAAAAAAAAAAGAAAAAGAAAAAAAGAAGGGCTTAAGGAAAGGTCACAAGAGTTGAGTAAGAAAATCATTAAGAGTAATTGTATCTGCAACAGAATATCTGAATCCCCTTACCTTTCCCATGACTGTGATCAAACTTGTTTTTCACCTGATCCTAGATACTTTCCCATAAGCTTCTTGAGAAAAGAAAGGTCTCACCTTAGCTTTGGAAACTCACAAACTAACCTTCAAAATGAGAATAGGTAAAAGTTTATAGTTCCTCTAACTTTATCTGAACCAGAAGTATGTATAGGTTAATCCTAACTTACTTAGTCATTCTGACAGGAATAAACTGATTGGTTTCACTCAAGGAAAATCCCTAAAAAATATCAACAAGAATTCCCTTAAGAATTTCCCTGAAGCCAAAGATGTTTGAAGGCCAGAAGAGGATTAGTCGAGAGCAATTAAAGTGAGTTGACAGACCTTTGTTGTTAAATTTTAAGTAGATGTTTTCCTGAGTATATTACATATTGATTGATTGCCCCCAATCCATATTTAAAATAAAATAAAATATATAGACAGAAGGTGAAAGGAAATTCATTATTGATTGCCCCCATCTAGCCCAAAAGGGATGAAGAAAGGAAATTCATTATATGATTTCCTTCATCTCAACATTTAAATGCTAGAAAACAATGGAAGTGGTGAAAGGAAATTCAATGTGGGAAATCTGATAACTTCACCGGGGTACTGAACAGGCTCGTTGGCAGTGAAGCAATATCTATATATCTGGCAGACTGTTATACATGAATTACAAGATTCTCTGGTAACTATTCCTCTTCCAGCTAGATATACATTATAAACTTATGGGATCCCCTAATTTGAAATATTAGAATTACTTTACCTTGATGCGAACATAATCAGATAAAACCTACTAGAATGGTTAATTTTGTTTCCATTATCTTACACAAATCTGAGGTCATTTTTAGAGAAGAAAATCTATTGTGAGCCTAACTCGAGATCACCAGATGTTTTAGTTTTGAAGAGTTTTCAAAGTTAAGGTTGAAGTCTTAAAGTCCCGTTTTGAGTTTTCTACAAAATGTGCTTCACAGAGCTGCATTAATGACTCCATTTACCCAACGAAGGCACTTGGTCTACATGTTCTTCTCGTCCCGCAACAAGATGAGATCCCCAGATGGAGCCTATGTTGAAAAAAAGTTTTTTTTTTCTTATTTTAACCTAAAACTCAATTTTTCTTTGGTTATGGAACCACCCTTAGTTCTAAAAAGGAGTCAAAGGTCTTTCAAGAGTTTCAGGTTTTGGGGTTCGGCTATTCACAAAGTATGAATTTTTAAATAACAACTCCAAAGTCTCGATACCGAAGTCTCGACAAGTGATTGTTTAAAAGAATTTAAACCGAATTAAAAGGAATAATTAAAAACGTTTAATGGATTTCTAAGCCTTTTGTATTTTATTTTTTGGCCATCTCGACTTAAACAAACGTTCAAAGTCCCGATGTGCTTTTCACGAAATCCCTTTTTAATCATGATTAATTAAATTTTAAACATACCTAACAAATCATTAATCAGTCGCATTTCGGAAAAATCAAAGGAGTTATCACTCTTATGCACTCAAGAACCCTGAAGCCCGAAATCCCAAAAATATTAAATGCTTAAGCGTAATTAACTTAACATTAAAACATGGTTAAATATATTAAATGACTTTTCGCGTTTCGCTATTCAGGAGTTTTCAAAGACATTCCTTTCAAAATCCCAATTTTGAATCGCCGGTATGTGTCAATATTTATAACGGATTAATGGAGATATTTTTAGTGTAAAGTGCATATATACAGGTGTAAATCCCCATTAACGCATTTAATTTTTATCACCTGTATCAGTACGCTCAATTTAAGGCAAGTTAAGGGTTAATAAAGGTTTGTTATTTCAAATTTCATTCTTACTTTCAGACAAGAAGTGAGTTACATTCAAAAGAGATTACACATTTCATCTCTATAATAGGTTTTCATTTTTAGCACAAACATCATGGCACCCAGAAAAGCACCTAAGAAGAGTGAGGAGGTCGGTGAAAGGTCAAATCCAGATAGAGATGTTATATTTGATACTATGCCACATGTTGTGGATTCAATCAAGTCCTAGAGGCAGATTTTTGAAATCATGGAGCATGAGATTAGGAACTGCCCCGACAATTTTGGAAATGAAAAGACTGAAAATAAACTCAGAGATATAGCAGAGTCTAAGCTCCATAATATATCCACATGACCGAGACTCATGCCTTACAATGACATGATAAGCTGGGATTTAGAAAATACCAACATTCAGACTAGGAGCATTCTAAATTGCCAAAAGGTCATCATCGGCTCGTTTAGACCAGAGCACATCCAAGTAATGTATAAACTGTCCCTTGTTTCTAAATACATTTATAATGTTAAATTCATAGAGGAATTTCAAATAAAAGAGTGCGTAGAATTTGATCAAACATATCCAGGTATAATCAAAGAATGGTGGGGAATTCCAACAAAATTTAGAGTTGATACCCATGGCATTTATGCCATAACACCGTTAAAAAAATACATGGTTTATATAGCAATGATGTTGTGTAGAATACTTGGGAGGAAAATCCCTATCCATTTCCTCGCAGAATGGGTGCCAATTTAACATGAGGTAGCTGAGGGTTACACTTTCAACTAGTGTAAAATTTTATCAGATAACTTAACCAAAGCGTTTGCATATTACTAGATGGAAAAATCAAAAGGTAGACCTATATCTTTTTACATGTTTTCATATATTATGGATGCTATATCTTACATGAATTCATTCCCCTTGATGAATTGGAGCTGGAACCCAGCCTATGCTGAACCCATTCATGTTTATCACTCCAAACTATGGGAGGAGAATGTTAAATATTTCTTTTACAAAATCTGTCACTACGTAGTAATACCCATGCACCAAATTTTATATGGTTATGCACTCCCTCGGATTTCAGAGCAAATCGTCAAAAACCTCAGAGTGATTGCATATTGGTTTATTGAAGATATTTTCTCTTATGTCAGAGTTTTTGGGTTCTCGATTCCTCCTCGTGCACTTCCAAAGTTCCTTCCTAACAGACTAGTGTGAATTGAGGTGGCTTACCAAACAGTAACAGGTGGCATCGAAACAGAATTGAAAGCAGTTCAGAAGAAGTTCTAGCCAATTTTTCATGTACAGTTTGGGAAGTTTTCACTGCTTAACTTTAGTCATTCCAAGGTAGAATTTGCAGCACTCGAAGACATCAAACTGGTAGATGTTGAACTTAGAAGACATGATCCTTATAAAATTGTGGGAAATCATATTTCTCATTGCAATATGAAAACGTATGAGCATGAAGAGTCCCCCTGCGATGAGATATTCAAAGGAGCCAGAACCTATGAGGAGATATTAGACAGAGTCCATGCATTACCACTCGACACACAGACCAACCTTCTGACTTTCCCGAAGCATAGACAAAGTGGTTTTCCAAATATACTACAGGGAGAATAAAAAATCCCTCCTCCGGTACAAGAAAGTATTCCTCCAAGTTTCAAACCAGAGGCTCAGGATAAAGGGACTGGAGAAGAAAATCCAAAGAAGACTGAAGCGTCTTCACAAAAAGCAGAAGCTTCAAAAATAGATCACCCAAGGTCGGGAACATAGTTTAAGCTCCAGACACCTCCAAAGCTGAGTCAAATAATTCCTCCTTTATCATCAACTATTCCTATTGATATCCCTAAAACAACAAGAGAAACTCAATACACATAATTGGGTAGCCCTATTGCATCATTGACTCCTTTACAATCAACTTTTGGGAATCCTCATCTAGAATTTATATATGTAAGTGACCTTACTCCAATCTCTAGAGAAGAGTTACCTTCCTTTGACTACTTTTTCAGTAAAAAGAGGAAATTTTTCTTGAAACAGGAAATGCATTTGAAAGGAAGCACAATGGTAAAGAAACACAGAGTGCTCGTAGATGGACAGAACCTAGAAGAGGAAGATTTCACCATAGAGGTAGTAGACTCTATGGGAGATTTGGAAACAACCAATTTATTCACAGTTGACAATCTAAAAATAATATTGCAACAGAGGAATCAAATGATAGCCCCAGTTGCAGAGTCAAATAAAAAATACTGAGAAAAATATCAGAGAGGATATAAACAAAGGGCTAGAACAAGCTAGAGCCACTAACAAACATGAAATCCAACTTCCCAGGTCTAGCTTGGATGAGATGTATAAGAAGATGCAAGGGATTCAAGGGCAGGTCATCCAACAGGAAGAATTAGCTAGACAGTTGTAGGATAGGTTGAATTCTATTCAAAATCAGGTGATAGATTTAAAAAAATTTCAAGCCCAGACACTGGAGGTGCATATGAATATAGAAGTAGAACAACAAAGATTGATTTCTAAAGTAGAAGTTATTCAGAACTATTTCCGAGAAGTAAGTCAATCTTTCAATAACATTATTTTCAAAGAAAAAGAGGCTAAATCAGCTCGGGCTACTTTTCAAAAGGCAGTTGTACTTTCGGCAAAAGAAGAGGTATCAGAAACTCCAAGGCTATCTTTTACAGAGTAGATCAGGGGTGATATCATGCTTAAAGTATGGGAGGTCAACATAGTCGAAAGCAAGAAAATGGCCAAGGAAGTCAATGTTAATATTATGGTAGCTGCGGGAGGTATTTACCTCCACGTGTGAACCTGACAAGATAGAAGACTCCGGGAAGAAAGATAAACCCTAATGAGTTGGCTAATAACCCTAGAAGCCTTTTCGGCTCAAGAAGATAATTTATATTAGGCTATTAGCCTCCAAGAGAAAAAGTCGGCCAGAAATAATAATAATATACTGAACAGACACATATCCAGAAGGAGAAGTCGGCCCCAAAAAAACTGGCAGGACTACTATAAATACAGGGCACCAGTTCTCATTTGTAGCATCTCAGAATTGCAGTTCCCAGTTTGGTGTGCACTACAGTTGCAGTCTTGTGCGTAGGTTTGGAGGAAAGTTGCAGCAACAAGTTTTTAGTATTGGCTTGAATATCTCTTGGATGGGGTTTGGACTATCTGATCAACTTTTTTTTGATGTGCTATCCTTAGGGAATGATGCCCTACCATTTGTTTGGATATCTAGCCTAGGGTTTGCTTTCAGAAGAATTATCAGTCAAGGTTAAGGTGCTCGAAGGGAGGCTTCGGCCTATGGTTGGGTGAAGAAGGTATCATCAATGGTAAAACGAGCACACCATCTTCTATATTCTAACAGTTTATGGGCCCACACCCCTTCAGTCAGCCTAAAATGCTGGAAGGAAACATAGCCGCTAGATATTGAGCTCATTGAGGAACTGTCACTAGGGTTACTAGCAAGAGCAGTTTCCAAAAGAACTGCAGCTAGGGTTACTAGTAGAAGCAGTTGCAGAAACCCTAAACCTCTTGTCGAGGCACCTTAAGTGATGATATTGACCTAATCTCCAGATAGATCAGTGTGCCCTAGCCCAGCGCATCTCTTGGTACTCTCAGAAGGCCAAGACATGAAGTCTGGATTTCTGGTCAAATCTAGGGTTTGACCAAGTCAAGCAGCCATGACGAACTCTATGAAGTCTGAGAACAAGTTAGATGGAGCCTCTAACTTGAGAGCCTGGAAGACAAGGATTGATCTCATCCTTGCTAAGAATAAAGTGCTAGATATTGTGAAAGGAAAGATTGTGAAGCCAGAATTTAAAGAAGGAGAATAGAAGGAACCGTAAAACGTTGCATCTATGGAGAAGTTCAAAGATGTTGACATCAATGCCATGAGTATCATAGTGGATTCCTTAAAAGACCACTTGATACCCTACATCTCCCATCTTGACTCATCTAAGAAGATGTACGATGCCCTAACAAATCTCTTCTCAGTCAAAAACATTGGACAAGTTATGAGTCTAAAGAATGAACTTCGTGACATGAAGATGAATGATGACGACAAGATAACATCATACTTTGTAAGGATCTCCCAGTTAAGAGATCAACTACAAGCTATTGAAGAGATCACTTCAGAAAAGGAATTGGTGAACATAGTACTCAATGGTCTTCCCAGGACATGGGATGCATTTTCCGCAAGCATGAACACAAGGAAGCAATACTCGACATTTGAAGAACTTTGGACTTGCTTTGATCAAGAAGAATCAAGGATCAATGCAAAAGAGAAACCTCAAAAGAAGTACGATGATCAAGCCTTCACATCAAGATTCAAGAACTTCAGGGACAAGAAAGTTCGATTCAAGAAGGAAGCCAAAACAAAGAAAAGACATTTCAGAAAATACAGTGCTTCAACTATCAAAAGTACGGTCACTACAGGAATCAGTGTCCTGAGCTAAATAAAAGGAAGGAGAAACACGAAGCATCAATTGCCGAAGAAAAGGAACCTGCAAAGAAGACTAAGCAGGATGGAAGAGACTTCTTCGACTAAAAAGGTAACAACATTCTTCTTATTTCTTGTACATATCTTGTTTGCATCGTCTTTGTACATATCTTGTATATCTCACTCTTAGAAAGAAAAAATATTCCAAGAAGAACTATATCCATGGAAGAACAACAAAATAAGGATTACTATACAAGAAAAGATGAAATATATCTATTACAAGATAAGTCGAATTCAGAATCGATCCTGAAGGGACTTAGAAGAAGCAAAGACAGAAAGAAGTCAGCAATCAAGAAGAAATTGGAAAAAGACTTATGAAATTTTGTAGAAGACAACAAGATGGAAGTGTGGACTCTATTATACATTGTAGAAGACAATAAGGATGTAGATGGAAGCATGGACTTTGTCAGACGGAGGGAGCCGATTATATGCACTCTTACATAAATCAAGGGTTAGGAGGGAGCTATTCATATGATCCATTGAAGATGATAAAATATATATCCATGGTAGTAGCCATGAAAAGACAATACGTGTTCATCTCAACTACAGAAGAAGACCTCTTCGAAGAGAAGCCTTAAAGCATTTCTGGTCGTCCATCCAGATCCGTGATCTTATGATGAAAGGAAGAAGTGGAATCTCTAGGGCATGGAATCTATAAGAAACTCAATGGACCCAAAGGTAAAACAAAAGCATGAGGATTCCAAGAAAGAAAGAGGAACCAGAACAACCAGTCATTGTATCAAGAATCACAATATTACCAGCCTAATATGAACTTGCTAAAAGCAATCAAGCAGAAGAACTAAAAGTCGTGATGAAGAACAATGTATGACTTATGAATGAAAGCATTGCAAGATCTAGAACCAGAGGTTCTCCCAGATGGAGGGAGAAGAATATGATGATTAATTGTTTCAGTACACCATACATATCACTGCATGAGTCATTATATCATCTGCAACATCCATGAGTTGGAATTCTACATCAAATAAATGCAAAGAATGTTCTCCAGAGAAATTGAATAAAGAGCGTATGAAGAGAAATCTCAAGACTTTGAGACATACCAGAAAGAGACTCCTGTATGCAAATAAGTAGAAGACAACTTGGTGGAGAGCCTCTAGTGTACAACAGAAGCGTGGTGAAGATTTCCTATAACATCAAGATGACTACTCAGTAAATTAGATCTCATGATGACAAAAGAAGTGCTACTTGGATATGTTCCAGTTCTCCAACTATGATATACTCTATCATCTAGATCTACATGAAGACTTCACAGTGTTCTAGACTAAAGTACAAATATTACATTATCCATGATGAAGTCCAGAAAGGAGAAAGTGGTTCTCCAATATATATTCTCATTGATGAGAAGACAACAGATATCCTGACAAAACCTCTATCCAAAATCAAGTTTGCATATTTCCGAGAGAAGATAGGGATCGTGTAAATAAATCCCTTAGCCGAAAGGGAATATTCTCCAAGCTAGAAGAAGGTACGGAAAAATATTCTTGAAGAACATTTATTTTTGTGATTTAAATAACTTTCCATTTAGGAGGGATCACCGAAAACATTATTTATTTTTATAATTGAAAATTAGTCTAGATCGGACAGATTCTTTCCTGTTCGAAAAGTGGATTGAGATTTCTGACGGACAGTGACTTCCCATTGTAGTTAACATGGGAGGCAGACTGATTGCTGATGTATCATAGACAATGACTTCCCATTGTGGTTAACATGGGGAGTGGTCTAGGACAATCATTCTTCTTTGCAGTCACTCTGAGTAGTGGTCAAGTAGAATGGTCCGCCTCGTCGGGCAGTCATTCTTTTGAAGTTCACAATTATGAGCAGTTTCGAAGAATGGTCTGTTTTGGAGGTTGATGTAGGACAAACATTCCTTAGGGAAGACTCATTCTCTCCAAGTTACACTTTGTTTAGTGTCGAAGGAATGGCCCAGGGTGGGGAATGGTTCGGACAATTATTCCTTAGGGCAGACTCATTCTCTCCAGGTTACACTTTGTTTAGTGTCGGAGGAATGGCCCAGGGTGGGGAATAGTCCAGGCTCAACAATCCGGGACGGTCATTCCTTAGGGTTTATACATTCTCTTCAGGGTGCACTTTAATTAGTGTAGGAGGAATGGCCCAGGGTGAGAAATCGTCCAAACATTTCTTAGGGTTTATACATTCTATCTAGGGTGCACTTTAATTAGTGTAGGAAGAATGGCCCAGGGTGAGAAATGGTCCAGGCTCAGAAATAAAAAATAACCCTTCTTCCTTGTTTGTGAAGAATGGGGAAGATAGCCCATTGCTGATGAGGGCATATTTTCTTTCAGATCTCACAAACGTGAGTGAAAGATTGGCCCAGAGGATTCAATTTATCTTTAACAATATTTTTCTATGCAGGATGGCATCAGATGATTTTTATGGAGACTACTTGTCTCCAGACAGTAGAGATATACTACTGTGGTGGATATGTTCCATTGTTCGCGAGGCAGATATTCTTTCAGAGCTCATAGATGTGAGTGAAAGATTGGCCTAGATAATTCAATCTATATCATAACATTGTTTCTGTGCAGATTGCTATCAGATGTTTGTTATAAAGACTGTATGACAGTAGATGAGGACTATTGTGGTGAATATGTTTCACTATTCGCAACCATACGTTGTTGATCAAGTACTTTTGTGTGTTACTTGATGTGGTAGTAAACCACTGGATTGTAGTTATGTACTACTATGAATAGACACAGTTGTTCTCTATCCTTGTTCTAATTTCCTTGAAGACTATCAACAATTTATTGGAGATAATGATCATTCAGATGGATGATGAACATAGATTTTCCAGACAGAAAACAGTTCAGAACTTTTACTCCTCTTGTATCACTCTATGGTGAGAGTGACTTATCCAACATCATATCTAATTACTCAGATGAAGTATGGTTTCGAGAGTTGATGCAGCTGATGGTGATGGTGATGCTCATGATCTAGTCATGAAATAGTCTAGATGACTATATTGATGCTACCAGGTAAATGGTATGTTTTTTTCCTCAAGTCCATTACCTGTAAATACCTCTTTAGCTAGGAGGGAGTGTTAATATTATGGTAGTTGCGGGAGGTATTTACCTCCACATGTGAACCTGATGAGAATAGAAGACTCTGGGAAGTAAGAGAAACCCTAATGAGTTGGCTAATAACCCTAGAAGCCTTGTCGGCTCAAGAAGATAATTTATATTAGGCTATTAGCCTCAAAGAGAAGAAGTCAGCCAGAAATAATAATAATTTACTGAACAGACACATATCCAAAAGGAGAAGTCGGCCCCAACAAAACTGGCAGGACTATTATAAATACAGGGCGCTAGTTCTCATTTGTAGCATCTCAGAATTGCAATTCCCAGTTTGGTGTGCACTGCAGTTGCAGTCTTGTGCACAGGTTTGGAGGAGAGTTGCTGGTGCAGCTGCAATAGCAACAAGTTTTCAGTATTGGCTTGAATATCTCTTGGATAGGGTTTGGAATATCTGATCATATTTTTTGCGATGTTCTATCCTTAGGGAATGATGTGCTACCCTTTGTTTGGCTATCTAGCCTAGGGTTTGCTTCCGGAGGAATTCTTAGTCAAGGTTAAGGTGCTCGGAGGGAGGCTTCAGCCTATGGTTGGGTGACGAAGGTATCATCAATGGTAAAACGAGCACACCATCTTCTATATTCTAACAGTCAAGGATGAGTGCGAAGAGACCTTCAATTTGCTAGACAAAGGATCATTAGGTATTGGAGAAGACGATTTCCCTAGGCTACTAGGACATATCAATATTATAAGACATCAATTGAAACTCAAAGAGAACTTGAATGAAATTCAGATTGAAATTTTGCAATTAAAGGAAATTGATGTTACCCAAATAGACAGGTGGTTGGTGAAGCCAAATTTAAAATCGCAATCAGTTAAGTTTAATGAAAAAGAGATTGAAGACCGATTCCCGAAAATTCATAGAAATTTTTATCTGTTCGAGGCAAAGGATATACTAGAGCCTCCTAGATTTTTTGTGCATTTTCTAGAAAAATGTATTGAATGTCTTGGACCAAAAGAAGGAGATACTTCAAAAAAGAAATGAAGTATCATATTGTAAACTCATATTATCAAGATGATAGAGATATAAAATATAACCATGCAAACGGTTCAAGTTTGGATTTTTATAACCGTTAGCCCCTAGGAGTTAGGAAATCACCAACCGTCAAGAATTGGTGACTTTGTATAAATATAATTTCATAAGACTGAGAAAATGATTTTTTGCAGGTGATTGTACTAGAGAATCTTTTCTCCTCTGCAGACATTAATGAGAATACAAACGGACATTCCAAATTCTGTCAACCCTGAGTTATGTGCTCCTCTTTACTTTCATTTTTAACATCTTTTCCTTATGTATCTTTGATGAATGTTTAAATGCAATTTAGTACAACATCTACTCCGGTTAAGGAGTTATTTGGTTATCTAATTGTTTACAGTTTTTCCTCTGTTCTTGCTATTAGTAGGCCCAAGACCTGTAGATTATTCAAATCACTATATTTTTATGCTTCATTAGAGTTCTCTTGTCTTTATTCTTCCCCTATTGAAAATTGATATTCCTCCATGATTGATGTCTCACATTGCTTAAACATCTTTATGTTTTTCTCCCATCACTTTCATGATTTTCGAATTTGACTCGGGAATGGGAAATGGCCTCTGAAACTGTTATATTATTAATTTAAGTTTGGGAATTTTTTCTCTTATAATCCAAAACATAAATAGAAAACCTTGAAAACAAGTTAATAGATTTTTTAACCTTTATCCCTCATGACTGTACCTTTTACAAGACAACCCAATATAGAGCCCAACCTTTCAAATCAAACTAGCTTTGCTTTAAATTTATTTAACACTATCTTACAGACAACAAACACCCGAGTTGAATTAGAACATTCATGGGCAGAAATTGAATGGGACATAAGCATCCAGGAACACTGGGAATATAGACAGAGACAATTAAGAAACCATCCATGCTTTTCTCTTAGTAACTGACACTTTTTATACCTTAACTCTCTCTACCTTTTTCGGATGCCTAGACTTTATACTTTTAAAAGCCTTAAGTATAAACTTTGGAACAACACTCAACAAAAATAATGACCTCGAATTCCTCTTCTGTTGATGTTCCATGATCACTCATAGGTACATGAGTAAGTCTTCCGCATAGGGTTATCATCTTTCCTTTAAACAATCCTATTCCTCCCAATGAAGGAATCATAGCAGGCTTTCCCAAAATTTCCCAAGTACTTTCCGGCATAATGTTCACCTGTGTTTCTGCATCCAATACATAGTCTATGTAAAAGTCTCCTATTCTTGTTTATATGCAGTCTTTCTCTTTTAAGATCTGTGATAAATTGATGTCTCTATGATCATTTAGTGTTTCTTTCATCTGCAATAATATATCCTCTGATTCTTCTGGGTTCTTTAGCATATTCTTAGTCTCTTGACCTTCCTCATGGTTTTCTTGTTTCATGTTCTTCTTCTCAACTTTAGCAATCATTCTAGGGAAATCTAAAACTTCATGTCCAATAGCTTTACAATAAAGACAAATAGGACCTCTACCAGGGAATTTCTTAGCAAGATGCCTCGGTCTTTTGCAATTATAATAAAGAGTCAATCCTCTCTTTCTCTTAAATGATCCCCAACCTTTCCTGTACTGTGCTCTGGGATCACAGTGGTGGACCTGTAAACAATTCATGTTAGGATCCTGCATCCACTTGTTAGTCCAAAAATTCTTTCTATGCATAGGAATAACATATCTTTCACTATTTCTATAAGATCTATTCATATCATATCTTCTTTCTTCTTGTTGTGCCCTAGTTTTCATACCAGGATGAAATCTATCAAATATACATAGATCCATTCTTTCGAAACAAAAATTTCCACTTATCTTACCTTTATCAGAGCACAAATATTTAAGATCTTACATCTTTTCTTCATATCATGCTTCTCTTCTTGGCACAGAGCTTCACAAGTGAAGTAGAGTAGTGCGCACTATAGTAATAGATCTACGCACAAAGCTTTCTCTTTTCTTCAGTTCCCAACAATCACAGTTTCAGGTCCCGACAACGGAACCATTTCTTGGCACAGGGGCAGACCCGGGGTTCAATGGTTCAACAATGCACCAACAAAACCCTAACTACTGGCCCTTTCGGAAACACTTGCGAAGCAGATGAATTCTCACCCGAGGTAGGGGCAAGGGGGTTGTAGGACTCAAGTTTATACAACCTAGCTGGGACACAGATCTGTGATCACAATACTTAACAGAGAACTTAGAAATTAATGTTCCTTAGTCTTTGACCCTTATTCACATCGCAGGTAAAAACCTGAATTACAGAACAACGCAATATTTAACAAGATATAAGCATATCTAACCATTTAGCACCTAGCATCAAACAAATCTTGCATTCATTGATGTTATTAAGCACTAAGCTGCTACATTAGATGCATCTAATATACATAAAGATTCAACACTAAGCATAAATCACATCAATAACACAAAGCAATCACAACACAGGATATATATGGTTCATCCGCAGTGTGGGGCTACGTCCACCAACTCTTCACCTTATTTATTATCTTCTTTTAATCTTCTTACATGAACAGAGCCTCAAAACCCACTCTGCATAGGATAGGAGATCTACGCGCACTTCACCAGATCCTCCTTCCCTGAGTTTGTTACAACACCAAAGCCTTCTTACAATCACTTGCACTTAACTCTACAAGCTCTCAACACATAGTATGCACAGAGCCTTTTCAACTAATCACACTTAGCAAACTTTACATATCTTGCACAAAGCCAACTTAGGTCTTCTCTTATCTTCTTCTTCTTACAATTCCTAGATACTTATTTATACATTACAAAAGGGGCCTAAACATGGGTAAGACCCATGGGCCAACAACCCATACTCGTTACATAAACCCTAAACCCAAAAATCTCGTAAAAAGGGGGTGGGATCCCACGATCTCTGCTTCTCCTAGGAACTCCATCTTTGACTAGCTTGTCGAAGTCCCAAAAGTGGTCAAGAATGACCAAGGTTCTCCAAATCTTGGTCGAAGGCCAACATCTCCCTCTTCTACTGCGTACTTCAGTGTTGCGGTCATCTCCTATCCAACTCCTTGACTAAAATTTTCGAGCAGTTCTGTTGAATGATCTTCTCTTATGATTTGCATGATTGTCCCCTGGTAGCCATTTTTTGGTTTTAGATCATTCAACCAATCCTCCAACATCTCCAACTCTTTCTCCCATGGAGTGAGCATCTTAACTATATTCTCTTCTTCTACTACTAGGGCATACATCAATATCTTCTCCTTCTACTCTTCTACGACAATCACTGCTAGATGTCTTTTTGTTGCATCTGCAACACATGATTCGGCCTCAATTAGGCTATGTGGAAGGAATACCTCAATCCCCCCAATGACCAGAATAATCCCCTGATCCTTCTTCTCAATGGTGGAATTTTTTAACTTCTCATCATATTCATTCACATGGCTTGCAGCTCCTCAAGAATATTCATATGGATGAGGCCTTTCTCCCTTCTCTCCATCTTTTAACATCCTCTGACGCGAACTCTCAGCTGAGCTCATATCTCCTCCCTTTCCCACTTGGCAATTTGGGATGTCTCCTCTACCCTCCTAGTAGTTTATGAGATCCACTAATCCCTTCTCATTTCTCCCCTGGAAACCTATGAGACCCCTGCCAGATATTTTTCCCTCATCACTGAGGTTTTCAACATGCCTCAACCACCTTATTAACACTTGTTTCTTCCCTCTGACCAACAACTTCCAAACAGGCCACTTAGTTTTTCTCTTCAAAGGCCATTCATACCTCCAGCACAACTTTTCTTCCTGCTGCATATTGAATTCTAGCGTCTCCATCTTGGCTCGGATTTCACTCAGCTCCTTGTCTATCTCCACTTTGTTTTTCTGTAGGAAGACTTCTCCTCGTCTGCTCTTCTAACTTCCAACAACTATATTTCTTCACCTTCATCCCACTTGGTTGTTTACCATCTATTGCACACCATGAAATAGTCTCAACCGAGTATCACACTCTGTCTCCCTTTCCTACAAAATTCAATTATGTATTAGCTCTGATATCACTCATGGCACAGACCCCCTACCCTCCAAAGGGATGCTCAACCTCCCAGTCTAGGATCGTTCAAGTCACAAAGCCAAATGGCTCATTGGGCTCCTAATGGGAACCAATTTAACTTGACACAGGTCCTTCCACCTTTTTGATGCAGGTTGTGTGGCACCCGCGGACCCTCTCTTGAGCGCTCTTCAAATATTAATGCCAATGGACACTAGCTCTCTATGCTAGGATCCCCCCTTGATGTGACCATGGACTACGACCATGGGCCAGTTCCCTTCATGACTCCATGCTTCATAAATTTCACGAACTACTTACTCCCTTTTTCCCGATTCCTGAATCGATGAATTCTCCAGGACCAAATTGTTGGATCATGTTGTCATTGATGCCAATGGTTTGATTGATTGATGTCAAGTGATTGATTGATGTAAAATGATTGATTGATTGATGATTGATGTAATATAATATGTATTTTCCTTGATAAGAATTCATAGATGAAGATGGATCAATGAGTTGTCATTGATATGATGAAGATGGATCAATGTGTCATTGATACATGATGAAGATGGATTGATGTGGTTTCATTGGTATATGATGCATTGTTGGAAAAATGTATAGATGACTCATTATTGTCTTATCATGATTAATAAGGTGCACAAATGGATGAACTCCAAAGTGGTCCCCTTATGGTTAAATCCCTCACGGGAAGATGCTTTGCGGATTGAGTTATCCTAGAAGAATGGTTGGAGGACCCATGCTCTCATTATTTTCTTATCATGATTGATAAGGTGCATAAATGGATGAACTCCAAAGTGGTCCCCTTATGGTGAAATCCCTCACGGGAAGACGCTTTACAGATTGAGTTATCCTAGAAGAATGGTTGGAGGACCCACGTTGGCATGTGGAATAATGAGATGAAGATCAAGGAAATTGTTGGTGAAACTATCCTAGATGGATAGTGCTTCTCATGCCATTTCCGGTGGTATGTGGAATGTCACATAACTCCTCATGGTTTGAGAGTTATGGCCTTACTAAGATGAAGGACCCCCACAGGAAGGCTTGAAGCCCCCAAGGTCAAAGAAGTCAAAGTGACCTAAAAGAAGAAATCACTATTTAAATGATAAAGTAAAGTGACAAAGTCAAGGTGGATTATTTAAATAATAAAGAGAAGTGAAAAAATGAAGAAATGATAAAGTAAGATGAGAAAATCAAGAAGGAATATTTAAATGATAAAATATTGGAGAAATTTCTATTTATGGAAAGTGGTTAGCCCTAAAAATAAGGAAAATAGGTTAAGTGACCAAAAAGAAGAAATTATTATTTAAATGATAAAGTAAGGTGACAAAGTCAAGGTGGATTATTTAAATAATAAAGAGAAGTGACAAAATCAAGAAATGATAAAGTAAGGTGACAAAATCAAGAAGGAATATTTAAATGATAAAGTATTGGAGAACCTTCTATTTATGGAAAGTGGTTAACCCTAATAATAAAGAAAATAGGTTAAGTGACCTAGAAATGGGTTAAGTGACCTAAAACAAGAAATCATTATTTAAATGATAAAGTAAGGTGACAAAGTCAAGGTGGATTATTTAAATAATCAAGAGAAGTGACAAAATCAAGAAATGATAAAGTAAGGTGACAAAATCAAGAAGGAATATTTAAATGATAAAGTATTGGAGAAATTTCTATTTATGGAAAGTGGTTAACCCTAAAATAAGGAAAATAGGTTAAGTTAACTAGAAATGGGTTAAGTGACCTAAAAATGGGTTAAGTGACCTAGATGATGAAAGTATAAATAAGATAGCAATGGTATCCTGTAGATCATCCTTTTTGTGGATCAATGGAGAGCTTCTTGTGAGAATATCTTTTGGAGTATTGATGGAGAGCTTCTTGTGAGAGCTTATTGAGAATTTTTGGTGTGGAACACTTGAGAATATTGAATATCTAAAGGTGAATGAGGTAACAAAGGATATCTAAGCCGAATTTCAGAAGGAAGGTGAAGAAAAGAGGGTCGGAATTGAAGGGAGGATAAATTCTTTTGATGATGCTTTCTAAACTACGTTATTTACAGGTCATCTCACCATTTTCGCTATAATGTTTTTTATATAATGATTCAGACCGTGTAATTTCTATTCCATTGAGAAAACATACCCAAGTATCTGTTTTAAAAAATTCAGCTTGTGGGTCATTGTATGTTGGGAGTTACACTCTGTGGAAAATAGGGTTTGTGGCTAGTCTTGAAACTAGTCAAAAACAAGTGTTTCGGGTAAAAAAGTCACAAATTATTCATAACAGATCCAAATTCAATGAGACTAGATTTGTTGGTTAGGGTAAAGTCTTTAGTATGTTGTGTAATAGTTTTAGATCAATTCAAAGAATATTTTTTGTGGGGCACGCTCTACAAGGTCACTCTCTAGAATAAGCTATAATTCAGCAAGGTATGTCATTTTTTCTATAACTGATTTTATGAGAGGTTCCAATTAGTGCCACCTAGAGGAATTGCATAAAATAAATTGAAGAACATTGTGTATCAATTTTGTATCTTTATTCATTACATGTACAAAGTTATGATTATTTCAAGTTGGGGTTGTTGACTAATCCAAAACTAGTCATGGTTGAGACAAGCAGTTGATGAGTTGGCACATACATGAGGTGTATAGTTGATGATGTTGGTACATATTGATGAGTCGTTGTTTATGAGTAGTTGAAACATGATTGGTATATACTTTGTACATGGTTGGATGCACTTGTTTATGGTACAGGTTGATTACAGGTTGTTTGGCACAGGTTGGTGCATGGTTGATGCATTTGTTTATGTTGACAGATTGATATTTGTTGAGGATTGTTGCCTCATGTCAGTTGGTGTTGAGAATGTAAGTTGAGTCTTGCATATAGAGATGGTTCTCTTGTAGAGTTGTACTCTATTCAGTTGTTGCTGAAAAACCCACAGATTGAAGTCCATAATAAAAAGAAAAATTGTACATACATCTTGTGTTCTTTGTGTTCCTTGTGGAGATGATTTGTTGATGACATTTTGTTGATATATGTTGTTGATATGTATTCACATCTAACTGATTATAAATGAAATCAATGAGTAATGAGCAAATTTTGAAAGTTAACTAAGGATTTTCTATGTAAGAGGGAAGTTTTGGGAAAAATATCCCCACACTCATCCACCCCCCCCCCTTCTAAGTGTGGTAGGTGTGTCCAACACAAATATACGGTCCACATTCTTCTTGCGATCGATGACTAAGATCAAATCATGAGTTCGGAATTCGCGAGTCCTCTCTTCTCTCAACTTTATTCTTCCTGATTCGTGAATCAACGAAGTACTGATTTCTCGCCACGTGTCCTATCTCAATGGACGACTAGGATTTCATTGGCTCCCAACTCTTCGGGTATTATCTCCTTGAATTTTATCTGAAGGGTTATTCCTCTAAAGCCCATGGATATCTGTCATGTGCCTTCCCATCACCAACGACTAGGATCAACTCCTTCTTTGTGACCCTGCGGAGATCTGCATTTTCCCTTGGCAAATGTTCTGAATCTCTCGACCTGCTGCCACCTGTCTCCCAACCGACAATGGGCGATTTCACAGTCTTCGAGACTTCGGAAAGTCCTCAAACCCTTTTGCAAAATTAACACAATTTTCTTTTTCAAGACTTAGGCTATTCTCAAACTTCTTCTGCACTCCTTGCAGAGTTCTACACAGACTCTTCTACGACTTTTCTCGGCTTGAAAGCCTTCACGGTTCCCCCATTCCTCTATGTCCTTTTAATGAACTTTCTTGTGCCCTCCTAGCAACTTCTCTCTCTTCCTCCTAAGATTGTAAGATGAAATTACAGTCTCCTCGATGCACTCCTTGCACTTGGCTAAGATTTTCAACGACTTCTCCCTTAGCCTACCTGAGCTTCTTAAGGCATATCCTTTCCTTTGTTGATGCACTCTTACAAATCCTTCCTTCCTCAGAATGTTCAGCAACCCTGGGGTTCTCTTAATGATTCCAACACATCCAACAATGTTGTTCTTGCACGCTCTTGTACTTTCTCTATGCCCTCCTGGAAAAGTGTTTCAAAGTGTTTAGTAACTCTAAACTGGGTTTCCCCCTACACAATATTTCTTTCCAAGGTACCCAACCACCTTGAAATTTTCTCCCAAATCTGTGAATTATCCTGGTATGCCCGCCTGGAAATTTCTCTTCTAACTCCACTGAGTTCAGACACGCACTCTTTGCGTCAATTTACAGATTTTCCACCCTCTGTCGCGCACTCCTTGAACTCAACCTAGAGAACCAGACTTAATCCAACACACTTACAGATAGAAAATTGTATCTCTATCCCTGCATATGATTTCTAACATTCATCTACAACTCAAATGCATACAAATGACATTCACCACAAAATATCCATCACACAGAAATTGATAATAGGAAAAACTGTCATTTTCTATTAATGGCATAATATTAAATGAAAAATGTTTGAGTCTGGATTGCGACTGAGTCTCGACTCTCATTAATATCCCCAACTTGGGTTACAATAATTTTTCACCAAATTCCAACCGCCTCTACCGGACATACAATACAAAGATTTATACAAGAGGGGCTCAACGAGCTTCCCTCCAAGATAAGCTAGTGGTGTCAAATCACTGTTCAAAATGCCTGTCTAATGGGAAAATTAAAATGACGGAAATATGCTCCAAATCGGATGCAGATCCCTCCTACTATCAATTGCTTAATGGCGACCTTATCTCCAGCTTGTGCGAAGGCACAACTTGGATCTTCCCACCTGTCAACATTAATTGTCTTGATCACACCTTAGATTATTGAAGGCAAAATGAGAGGGAGATGTCTCTCCCTTTCTTGAATGCACACTACCCATGTTAGTTGACTGGCACATGCTGAGGTGGAACGATGCTCCTGCATCAGAAGGGGTCAGTTGGTAGTTATGAGGGATATCAGTGGCACACTTTTGTGTAAAATATTCATGATTGTATAGTGGATTCCAAGCACGTATTCAAGTGGGGATATATTCATTACAGATTCAAGAATGTGTACTTTTTGCAAACTTGTAGAGTTTGGTTTGAAGATAGAGAAGAATAGTGGACATGTTTTATTCATCTCGAGAAGAAAGAATATGTGGTGACCAGTTGCAACAGATTTGGAGAAGTCTTCAAAATATCAAAGTGGAAGATTAGTCAACATTGTGTACAGTTGAGTAACAAATTCATGGATGGTTTTGTGACACTTGGATATAGATGAATTCATGAGATATTTGACAGGTCTAGAAGACAATACTTGACATGAATCAAAGAAGATACATGAAATTGGATGAATGCATGAGATCAAGAGGAATTACAAAAAGACTCATTGTCATTGTCATCAGGAAGAATGTTTAGTAAAGCATATGACTCAGAAAAGAAGCATATTGATAGGTGGAACCAACTAGTCACAGGAAGGAAAGTTGTGAGAGGCACAACGAGACAGGGGGGAGAGAAACCATCAAGAGGAGTTATGCTATCAAGGGGATATTATTGAATGATTATGTCATTGATGTTAGCTGAATGAAGACATGACAAGCCATGGAGATTTTAAGTCAGGTGATAAAATAACCTTGACATGAGAACTTTTAATATACATCAATGGATTAAAATAACATGAAGTACCAATGGACAAGAAGCCCAGGAAGAGAGGAAATGAATCATATACAAGAAGCCCCATATTGATCCACACAACATTTTTCAAAGAATACAGAGGGAGACAAATCGTCAGGGGGACTTACCCTTTTCCATTGATGTCAAAGGGGGAGAGAAATATCATAAGCATGAATATAGGGGGAGCAGTGGTCACATGGGGAGTATGAGTGTTTCCATTAACTCCAAAGGGATATATTGTTGGAATCTTTGTTGTCATTGATACCCTAGAATAAGCCTTGCATCAAGTCTCAAATCCCCTAGAAGTGATGGGTTTATTTGAAGGAGTCTACAAATTGGTCCCATTATGGCGTATCTCTAAGCATGACCCTCACGGGAAGACATTTTGAAGAAGCCTATAAGAATCCTTAGTTGTCAAAAAAATAAGTTACAATGTATAATCAAGAATCCTTGAAGATATGGTGAGGAAGCCCCAGAGGTGTGGTCATGAAGCCCGAAGTTGATTGAAGAAAACGAGTATAAAGGACATTTCAAATGCATGCAAAACCACTATGGATTGATATTCCTCATCAAGACATTTAAAACGTTAGGTGGCACTCCATGTGGTTCCCCACAATTGAGGAGATATGCCTTCTTATAGAGGCTATTGTAAGGTACGGTCTAGAATCCCTAAAGAAGCCACAAAAGTGTGGTAACGAAACCCCAAAAGTAAAGGAATGAAGTCCCCAAAGTATGCCCTAATTGTACAATGAACTAAAGATGAAATTAAGTGTACAAGGAAAAGTCGGCCCTATAAGAGAAATTAAAGTTAAAATAAAATGTTCCCCTAAAAAGTGTTGCAAACAAGAATTTATAGATCGACCCTAAAGTTAAGTAAAGGAAGCACTTGGAAGGGTATAAATGCACATTAAGAACCTCTCATTTTCATCATTCAATATTGTTATCTCTTAGCATAAGCTTGGCAATGAATTTTAGAAGGAAGATGAAGTGAAGAAGGATGAAATTCCAAGGGAAGATGAAGTCTTGTGATGATGTGTTCTAAGTCTCAAACATGTGTTCCAAGTAAAACAATAATAACTTCTTCATAGAGGATCCAAATTCTATGAGACCAATTGCATTGAAAAGAGTACAATTCATAGTATTTTTTATGTGAGTTTCATAATAAGATATCAAATATTGAACATGTGGCATGCTTTACAAGTTCACTCTCTAGAATAGGCGAACATTCAGGAAGATTTGCCATTTTTTGTTATATCTCTTTTTCATTGACGAATCAAGGAGAAAAACTTGGAGGAATTTCAGAGAATATATCAATGAAGTTTGGGCACAAGTTTCATAACTTGAGTCATTACATAAATAGTGATAATGACAATGAGAGTCTATATGGACCCAATTTCTATGTGGACCCAGTTTGATGATGCTAATGTATCAATGATAGTGTCAAAGACAATGAAATAACTTATATTCAGTGACTGTGACTTGTGAGCAGCTTGACATCACCGTTTGGTGGAGATTTGTGTGAGGGATATGGAGCATATTAGTTGAGTACCTAGAGATGATATTGTACCAAACCATATTGTGAGAATAATTTTGAAACAAGGGTGGTAGGGTGGTGCAATGTAGGTGATCAAGGTATCCTTCATGTTGGTTCCTAAGAAACAAGGGAGGTTGGGTGGTGCATGCAAATATCGGTGTCTTAAGATAACAGGTTGATGCTTGTAGGATGTTGCAACTTCCTTTGATTTGGTTCTCATAAAACTAGGGGTTGGTGCATCCTTCTAGTCAGTGATAGTAAATTAGGGAGTTGG
>ML788445.1:185938-204138 GCA_009831015.1 Picea engelmannii
AATATATATATATATATATATATATATATATATATATATAGAGAGAGAGAGAGAGAGAGAGAGAGAGAGAGAGAGAGAGAGAGAGAGAGAGAGATATTAAAAGCATTCTATGGTTTTCTCCCGTTTGGGTTTCCACGTAAAAATATCTTGTGTACCGTATTTGATGATATGCATTGTTGAATGACATTGTTGATAAGTTAATGTTTACATGTTGTGATTAAAAATGGTAAAAGTTATCAATAATGATTCACTCCCCCTCTCAGTATTGTTGAATACTCCAACACTTATAAATGTCCACTAACAAGAATTAAGAGAAAAAAACTTCATCTTCACGAAGTTGGTGAAAGTTCCAAATTAAAAATCATAAAAACCCTAATCATGGGAGACAGAGAAGGAAAAAAAGAAATTCCTGAGAACCAAGAAGAAAGAAATGAAAGACAAAGAGTCCCAAAAATAAGGGATAGGTCTAGCCCACTTAATTTAGAAGGAGATAAACATATATTACTGACACCCCCTCAATCAGTTTTACCAGTTTTCTCATGATATGGAATCATGGATCCAAAGAGACACATGGATCAATTCCTAGATGTTTGTGATATCCATTTAATTGAACATGATGATGCGATGGTTAGAGTATTTTTCCAGACCTTGATAGGTCCGACCTATGAATGGTACATTTCTCTTCCTACTCATTCAATCATATCATTTGATGATCTAGAAAATATGTCTATGAATATGTATGCACCTCCCATTGCATATCATACGTTGCTTACCTAGTTCACTCAAATTCACCTAAAAAAGGGAGAAATAATTAGAGACTTCAATTTATGATTTTTCAAGACTTTGAATCAAATTCTAGAAGATCAACGACCAAATGCTCCTGTTATATTTGGGTGTTATAAGAATGCAATGCCTGCAAATGTGAACTATGCAATAAGATCTTTGCAAATAAAAGATTTACATGGAGCCATCTAGAAGGCAACGAAGATGGAAGAGTTTATGATGGAGACCAATGTTGATCCAAATGCTATTCTTGGGAAAACACAAAGACAAATGAACACTCTTTCCATATCACATCAAGGACCATCTACTTTAAGAAATGTTGAAAATCAAGGAACTGGTGGAGGGATCCTCCAGGGGGTTCCCCCTAATGTCATAAATGATCCAGTAGCTACTTAGGAGACAAGACAAAAAATAGATATTTCTCAAATGAGTAGAACCATAAGATAGATGCATAATGAGATCACTAGGATGAAAAGAGTTGAATTTTTTTTTCCACCCAATCAAAATACAAGACTTCCATTACAAGATCACAGGGTAAGAAAT
Source organism: Picea engelmannii (assembly GCA_009831015.1). NCBI lineage: Eukaryota > Viridiplantae > Streptophyta > Pinopsida > Pinales > Pinaceae > Picea > Picea engelmannii. The sequence goes on from ML788445.1 coordinate 187,265, forward strand.
GAAAAAAGTGAAGAGCATAGACCTAGAAAACCAAGAGTGCCAAATCATGGTATTAGAATAAATTGTGGAAGAGGAAAGATGTGAGAATATTGATCAAGGAAAAAACATCACTCAAGATGAAATTTTAGAGTCATTACAGATGGATGAAAGCACATCATCTTTTTACATTTTTTATGAACAAGAAGATCCTGATTGTTCACAAGAAAATGTTTTCCAGACAAGAGCACACGTGGATAAATTAAAAAAAAAGAAACACCTGAAAAAGAAAAAGAAAAAATAAATAATGCAAAACCAGTAAAGCAACAAACAATTGCTACTTAGGAAAAGACTCCACCACAAATGGATTATAATTTGATTTATGACTTAGCCAAACTCATAATTACTTTTTCCTTCATGGAGGTGCTGGACATACCAAAAAAGATAAAATATTTTAAATATACTTGATGATTCAAATACAAGAATAGAAGTTGTTGTCATGAGTTCCAGGCAACAAAAAAATATCTCATCAGTAAGCCCAAAGGGAAAAGTACCACCATTCTACTTAACCATATAAAATCATGATGTTGTATTACATAATTGTCTGGTTGATAGTGGAGCAACCAACAAGATCATGACTCTGTTAGTCATGGAAGCAATGGGAATAGGATGTACAAAATACTATGAGACTGGGAAAGTACATGTTCCATTGATTTAAGAAAGGTTCCAGCCTATGGTGAGATACAATATTTCTGTGCATGGATAAGTGCAACACCTCACATCACAACAAGTTTCACTATCATAGTAGTGGAATTACCTCCATAATATGGTGTTGTATTAGGAAGAGACTGGTGTTCATTGATTGGAGGATATATTATGAATGACAGAAGTTGTATGATTTTTCCTAACACAGATGGAACAATGGTTGGAGTTCCTCGAGAAACCATAAATCCAATATCATTCAAGAAGAAAGAGAATGAAATAATGCAGAATTATATCGATGTTGGAATAAGAAATTATGTTGTTCTTAGTAAAAAACAAGTCAACCCTCTAAATCAAGAGGAATAAAATTATTTTCAAGGTTTATGGAAGATGTCATTTTACGGTGCTTGTTCAAAATATGGAAGTGGAATAGGGATCATTTTTAAAATCCCCTGGTCTAGTACATATCCACATTCCATCAGATTGGAATTTCCATGTACCAATAATGAAGCATATTATGAAGCACTGATACAAGGAATGATTCTTGCACTCTAGATGAAAGTAGAAAATCTAGTAGTAACTAGCAACTTAGAATTGGTCATAAACCATATCAAAATGAAATATAGAATCAAAAAAGAAAAGATGAAACATTATGCAAAAAGAGCATGTGAACTCATGGACTCTTTTAACTCATTCAACATCTCTTTCATTCCTCGTGATAAAAATCAAAAGGCTGATTCACTGGTAGTTGTTGCATCTCTTTTTAAACCAAACAATTCTGAAAGTTAGATCTAAAAGAAGAAGTATATGTCAGAAAAGTTCAAGAGACACAAAAGATAAACATTGGTACACATGATTATCCCAAGTATATAAATCTTGGTACTGGTTTTAAAATGGTAGAAATTGATCAATACACTTCTCTATTCAAATAATTTCATGACATTTTTTCCTGGACTTATGATGATTTGAAGGAATATGATAAGTCCATTTTTCAGCACATTATACCACTTAAATAATAAGCGAAGCCTGTTAAGAAAAAGTTAAGAATGATAAATCCTAAGTTGAATCCTTTAGTAAAAATGGAATTGAAAAAGTTAAATAAGATTGGAATAGTTTTTCCAATTAGACATTTTGAGTGGCTCTCAAAACCTGTCATAGTTAGAAAAAGAGTGGGGAAATTTGTCTTTGTGTTGACTCCAGAGATTTAAACAAAGCAAGAATCGAATATAATTATCCACTCCCTAACATGGAGATGTTGTTACAAAAAATTATTGGTTTGGCCTTAATGTCTACGTTGGATGGTTTTTCTAGATATAACCAGTTACTTGTTGCTGAGGAAGATAGATCCAAGATTGGTTTTGTCACACCATGGGAGACTTATGCTTATGTTCACATGCCTTTTGGGTTAAAAAAAACTGGAGCAAATTTCCAAAGGGTAATGGATCATGCCTTCAAATATTTGATTGGAACGTTTATGGTTGAGTATCAAGATGATCTAACTATTCACTCAAGAGAAGAACATATCAAACATTTAAGATAATTTTTTGAACATTGTAGAAAGTATGGTATATCTTTGAATCCTAAGAAATGTTTGTTTTTAGTATCAAAAGGAAAAATTTTGGGACGTATAGTGAGTAAAGAAGGGATATATATATATATATATATATATATATATATATATATATATATATATATATATATCCATAAAGAATCAATACCATTAATGATTTGAGTCGTCCAACATCTAAGAAAGGGTTACAATATTTCTTTGGAAGAATAAAAACAAAGATTTGTCCCAGACTGCGCTACAATTGTGAAACCCATCAATATATTGTTGAAAAAAGACTAGAAATTTGAATGGACTCAGGAAATTCAAACAACATTTACAAAAATAAAGCATGCAATCACTGTTGCTCCAATCCTTGTCAGTCCAAATTTTGATAAAGGTTTCAAATTATATTCATTTGTTGCATAAGAGACTATTGCTTCCATATTAACACAAAGGAATTCAAAAGGAGAAGAATTACCAACCAATTTCATGAGTAAAACATTACATGACTATGAACTAAGATACTCATAGATAGAAAAACATGCTCTCTTTGGACAAAGCGAAATCACATTTCATGACATATATTTTATCATCTCATGTCATAGCTTATGTTGCAACCTCTCCAGTAAATATGTTGCTTAGTCAACATCTTAGAGAAGGAAATGGGAAAATTGGCTTGCCAAAAATCAAGAGTATGATGTCGAAATCAAGCCTCTAAAAGCAGTCAAAGGACAAGGACTATTTAAATTGATGACAAGAATTTATGAAGCGAATGCAAATATATCTATTTCACCAGGGTCATCATTGTCGACATATGAATGGTATAAAAAAATTGTTTTTTATTTGAACCCTGGTCAATGTCCATTGGTATGTATTCAAAATAAATAATATCATTGAAAACTAAGGCCAATCAATATGTATTAGTTGTTGAAGTTTGTTTCAAAGAAATTTTGATGAGATGTTACTAAGATNAGTTGTTACCATGCTTAAACAATTACGCTTATTTTAAACTCTTTACAGAGCACTCAATGACAATCACAATAATGCAGAGAGGTAAGCAATAGAAAATTTGACATCAGTCACACGTATGAAATATACAAAGACAGATATTTCCTAAGGAAACCCATAAAGGGTAAAAACCTCTTCGTCTTGATATGATAAGTAATCTTTACATTCTGTACATTATCATACATATGAGCTCCAACTCATTGTGAGGCTACAACCTCTGTTTTGCAAGCTATAACTTGCTGAGAGCACCAACTCTCTGTTTTCTCTAGCACCTACTAGAAGGAAGCACCAACTCCCTGGTTTCTCTAGCACCCACTAGAAGGAAGCACCAACTTCCTGGTTTCTCTAGCACCCACTAAAAGGAAGAAACAACTCCCTAAGTGTTCCAACACCAACTGGATGGAAGCACCAACTTCCAGTCACACAGGAACCAACCCATATAATAGAGAACAACAGTTCTCCCTTGAAACACCCTGCCATCGTAGCTTCTTTGGCTGCAACCAAATGGAAGCTACAACTCCCTATGTTCAAGCACCCACTTGAACCTCTGAGGACAATAGTCCTCCCTAGCACCTCCCTACCACCCTGAGATATAAAGTTTGCTATCTGTAAATTTATCACAGTGATACAATATTTATCAATGGCTTACCGGTCTCATCACTGTTCTGCTACACTGCTCTGCTCTACCTGCATTAGTGTCTTCCTACACACTTTCCTTATGCTTTATGTTCTTCTATATTTTATTCTATGTGCGCCATGTCCCTTCTATGCACCATTCCTCTTCTATGCATTTCAGCTGCTACACTCTGCCTCCTTCTACACACCTGAATCACTCTCAACAACTACCAATCTCTTCTCTGTTATACATTTTTATCCTCTCTGTGCATATTCTACATCCTCTATTCACAATTCTTCTTCATTCTCTCCCCATGTCGAGTGCTCTGCCTGATCATCATTGCAACTCTTCAGCTTCTCTAGTGGTTTAACCCATGTGTCCATCATCACTGGGTATTATGCCGAGATTCCTTAGCCTCTCTAGCAGTCAAGACTCTTCGTCTTCTCTGTCACAGTCAAGCTCATTCCCTCTGTTGCAGTTCCAGGCTCCAACGATATTACATCTGTCAATAGTGTCTATGAACAGTCTTCATTCCACTGGAAGATGCCTCGAGACTCTTCATATTCTCTGGCGATCACCCTGAATTCTCTTTGAGTCCTCTAGAAGAAACCATCAGTCGTTTCTAGTAGTTACACTGTGAACCTATTGAGCCTTGTTCCTTTGGCACCTTTCACCTTTCCTTTCACATGTGGCCTCAGGCAATGACCACACGCCTATTCAGAAGGTGCTTTTGTGACTCATGTTTTTTGGATCTGGGGATGAGACATCTCGACTCTCCAAGTCGCGATCTCTAAAATGGAGCTTGGTTGCACTAGCTCCTTCCTTCATCTTCTGCAGATGTGACCACTGGCTATGACCATAGCCTTATTCGAAACTTCATTTCACAATTTTTCGTTTCAAGAATTTGTTGTGAGTCACTCTGACTCTTCCAACTCCCGATCACGAAATGGATCCTTTCAACTTGCAAGCTCCTTCCTTCACATGCCCACATTTGTGACCAAGCATTTATCCATAAAGTGCTTTCACGATTTCACATTTCGGCATTCCTACATTTCGGCATTCCTGTGGAGAAGTATCTCGACACTCCAAGTCACAAACTCCAAAATGATCGGAAGGTATTTCAACGTTTCTCATTTCAGTGTTTCAACATTTCTATGATGAAGTGTTTTGACACCTCCAATCTCTCGGTATTCGAAACTCCAAAATGGAGTTAGATCAACGATCCATGATCTCCCTTTGATCGATGAATCAGATTAAGTCGTGGTTTCACATTTCGCGATTTCGACATTCTTGTCGTGAGTGTTCTTGACACCTCCAACTCCCAGTATCAGAAACTCCGAAATGGAGTCAGATCAACGTATTTCGCCATTTCGTCATTCTTGTCGTGAGTTTCCTTGACATATCCAACTCCCGGTATCTGAAACTCTGAAATGGAGTCAGATCAACGTATTTCGACGTTTCGCATTTCTTCGTTTCGGCATTCTTGTCGTGAGTGTCATTGACACCTCCAACTCCTGGTATCTGAAACTCTGAAATGGATTCAGATCAACATATTTCGGTGTTTCGCATTTCGCCATTTCAACATTCTTGTCGTGAGTGTCCTTGACACCTCCAACTCCTGGTATCTGAAACCCTGAAATGTCGTGGTTTCGCATTTCACAATTTCATCATTCTTGTCGTGAGTTGCTTCCTTGACTCCTGGAGTTTTCACTTCTGATCTTGCCATGCGATCATCATTGCGTTGCTGGTCTTGATCTTTTCCATCAATGAAAAACACGCATACTCTGCCTCTGTCTGAAAAACATGCTAACAGTATTGATTCCACAATGGATCAAAGGGTGCTACAAGAGTTTCATGAAGGTATTTGTGGAGGAAAATTTTCACCTAATACAACCTCCCACAAAATCATGAGAGTAGGCTATTATTGTCACACCATTTTTAAAGATTCCTACTCAATGATTAGAAAATGCATCTCTTAGCAAACATTTTCAGGAAATATGAAGAAAGAAACAATTCCATTACAACCTATAACGATTGAAGAACCTTTTAAATAGTGGGGACTAGATGTTATTGGAACAATCAATCCAAAATCCAACAAAGGTCACTCATACCTTCTTACTACAACTGATTATTTTAAAAAATGGAAAGAAACTGTAGCTCTAAAAAAAGTTGATTACGAAGAACTCATAAATTTCCTCTAAGATAATAGCTTGTCAAGATTTGGAGTTAAATAGAAACTCATAAATGATAATGGATCAATTTTCATAGGTTAAAATTATTATCCCCAAGGGAATCACTTGGCTGAGTCTACAAATACAACATTGATCCAGATTCTCAAAAATGCATTCATCGTGAACCAAAGGAATTGGCATGTAAAGATAATTGATGCAATATGGGATAATATACTTACACCAAAATACAATATAGTATTGCCACCATATACATTAGTATATGGAAAGGAAGAAAACATGCCAATTAATTCAGAATTAAATTCTCTGACTTACAGTATGAACACAAAATATTTTGAACAAGTTTCCCCCCTATAGAGAAGATATGATCAATTGGTGCATTTGGAAGAACCAAAAATTGAGTCTTTTAAAAACATGAGTAAAAGACAACAGACCATCAAAACACATTTTTATCAAAGTGCATCAACAAAGGATTTTCAAAAGAGTAAGTTGATGTTGTTATGGAATAAGGCAAAAGAAAAACCATCCCTACATACAAAATTTGAAGCACTGTGGATCTGTCCTTTTATGGTTGAAAATTTTATTTGGTACAACTCTTATTTGCTAAAAGACATGAAAGGAACATTTTAGATGTTTCCAGTCAATGGGAAACACCTTAAAAAAAAATTGTCTTAAAAATTCTCAATCACCATCTGTATATAGTTTCCTTTCACTGTACCTATTTTCAAGTTTTTTTTTTTTATTCACACTGAATCCATCGCCCAATGCTTAATATTATGGATTCTTAGTAACCCACAGTTGGAGCCATTTGTTGATCCTCAAATGTGTTGAATCTCGTACAATCTCTCTCATATATTTTCTTCATTGTTTTCCCATACTAAGAAATTTTTTTACTTTATCGCGAGTTCACAATGTATCTTTTAGTCTTGTTCAAACTTCCACAATAACCAAAATACACCATCAATTTCCACCGCCTCCATTTTTCACCTATACTTAGAATTTTTTTCAAAAATGTTCCACGGTGGGTCTAAAGAACATTCTCGATTGTCTTGTCTATGCCCGTGACCTCGCCATCCTAATCCACTTCTTATACTTATCCAAATTTTCAAAGTCTTAGCGTAATTTTGTGGGATGTTACGACTCTTCTCCATACCTCACCATCCCTCTTGTCTACAACCCTGTGATATCTCAACACTTAGTCAAATTCTATAAGTATTGTCATGGGTCGGTGGTAATTTCATTACTCCTCCATATACTCCTGACCCCGCCATGCTCTTACCCCATCGTTCCACCATCATGATCGTCCACCGCCCCGCTGCAATGCACGTATTAGGAAAGAGAGGAAGCTTTGAAGAAATGGAGCATTTTAATATCATTAGGATTTACTATTATCATGAAAGACCCTCGTATCTTCCGCATTATGTTTCAGATAAGATATTTTTTTGTTGAAATATGCAATCAATATAGATTATGGGCCCATTTATTTAACGAAAAGAGGAAAACAAAATTCATTCCTCTACCATGGAAAATTGGAGAGATGATAATTAAAAACATTACACACATCAATGAAATTTCATTCCAGTTCGACCAATGCAACCTAAAGGAAGCAAATTAAATTAAGGGATTTAATATTAGCCAATTATTTATGAAACACGTGACATTTTTCGAGTACAATGTCTCATTCGCTAATATATTACTATTTGGATAAGAAGAGGGTGATAGTCAAAACCCTCAAGCAGTGTCAATTGAGAAAAATCAAGAGGATATCAAAACAATTGTTAGTACTATTGATCAATATAGATAGTGAGTAAGAGTCATGAATGAGAGAAGTTCACGATCTCCTAATATTTCTCAAAAATGTGGCCTACCTAAACAAAAATCCCAGTCTCCAGTTCAGAGAAAAGGAAATATTCAATAGATAATTCTGATGATGGAGGTGAACAAAACCCTCCTAAGGGAAATCTAGAAAGAAACCATAACCTTCCAATAACTAGCAAAAAGAAAAGAGGAAAAAATAAGGAAGGAGAAAGTGATGGCGTACGTGAAGATGAAATTTCTCATGAAGATATGGATTGTGATGTGAATATTGAGGACATTGAATTCCTAGATGAAGAATAGAGGATTCATAAGAGAAAATCAATTTCAACAGAATTGACCATGCATGAGCCAATTGTATTTGAAGAGGAATCCCCGGCCCTACATAGTGCCATGTTTGACAAAAAATCAAACAAATTGGTTATTGAGAAAATTCATTCAAAAATTAAAAAGTTCAAGGAAAATTGAGCTTAGAACTCGACTTCAATGGATTTCTACCTTCTAGAATTGTACAGATTCATGAAGCTACATGAGAATCCCTAAAAATTTTGGGTGGAGAAATGGAGAATGAAAATTCCATTCTAAAGGACATAATTAAATAATTAGAAAGTGATTTAATGCTCCCACCTTTATTTTCCAGCCCGATTGCCACAATACAACCTTGGAAAAGTCTCGATGAAACACCAGAATCGAGCTCCATACTAAGAATAAAATCAAGTCTACTTTCTGCCATTAGAAGGTGTGTAGGAGAAAATATCTAGAAATTAATTACTCTTATCCTCGAGACATGGGAATTGGCAACAAGTTTTGTTTCTTTGGGCTCAATAATGACCAATTTCAGGCAATATCTTCAGGATGATCTATAAAATGAAGAAGAATTTTATAAATGGGTTGTTTCCACCTTTGTTGCAAAAGTTTCAAGAGTTAGTGAATTCCAAAGGAAAGAAAAAGACTTGCCTTCCACAGTCTGAATAAAACAATTTAAGGCATTTTGGTTAAAAAGAATCAAGAGTTTAAGGGATATGTTGGATGAATTTGATACTATAAATGTTAAGAGAGGAGAATTGTATATAAAGTTAATTGAAATGGATTTAGTTGGATCAACAGGATATGTGCATGCTCCACATTTAATATTGAATTTTATACTCATGTCAAAAGAACAATTCGAAGAAAAATTGGACTCATTGAAGACTGCAATAGATGAGAAGTTTAACAACATGACTGATTATTCAGAAACAAAAGTGGAAACTTGGTTGGTTAGTTATGTAAATAAAAATGAATACATTGAGGATACCCTACACCATATTTTGATGTACTTCAAAAATATGGAAAATTTGTTATTTGATATCAAATTTAGGTAAAAAGTAATTGTGGTGCCAATAAGGGATTATATTGAGAATTGGTTAAAGAAAGACTTAACTAAAATAATTGTGCTAGATCAAGAAGAAGTAGTTGTAACCAGTCAAGGAATTCCAACGAATGAGAATATAAAATGAATTCCAGGAAGCAGATATCGAGAGAGAGAGAGAGAGAGAGGTTAAATTGATCACCTTTTATAATTTTGTATCCTTCATACTTCTCGTTCAAAGATCACCCAGCTGTGTCTTTTCATTCTCTGAAAACCCATAACCAATATCTGATCGTCTTCTTTTTAATCTTCTAGGTCCAGGTCTTTTTTTTATGGTCCACGGGATCCCTATCCCAGTCCATTTGGATGAACACAATCTTTTTATTTTATTGTAAAATAGACTATTATTTTTGAACTCCCAAGAGAATTATTTTGGGGTGCAACTTTAATGACTTTTCAAACTTTGAATCTCTATCTTTGAGATGTTTAAATTGTACTTATCATATTCTCTTGAGTTTTAAATGATACACTCTTTTAAAATTCTCTGCATTGTGGAATTATACTTTCCTATCTTATGAATGTGACCAAAACTTATTATACCATGATATATGTGAGGAATGCTTTATTTTCATACGGTGATTTCTTTATTCCTATATAATATTCTGCATACATTATATTTTAGTCTTTAAAATATTTATGGTCCTTCTCTCAAGAACTTTTCTTTGTGAATATATTTTTATCTTTTCCTTTGTATTTTCAAAGCAATAAGATTGGGGTTTGTTGTTTAGTATTCCCCTATTCAATAGTTTAATTCAAGAATACCAAGCTATATCTTTCAGACAATAACATAGGAGTACCACCTCTATAAAAATGTAGGGGGATTTTATCCTTGTGAGGTTGTTGTTGGGATTTTGACCAATATGAATATCAACAGGTATGTAGAGGACCAATGGATCTGATGGAACTACTTTAGGAAGAGGCAGGAAAAAGTGTACATGAGTACACTACTAAGTTAAAAAAGATGGCCATTATGCTAGGTATCTCTCCCAAGAACTTATATGTACTCCTCAAGTATCTAGGGGGTTTACATAGTCATCTATGAAATCTAGTGATGCTCTTCAAGCCAAGGATAGTGGATGGGGCATGTGTATAGGCACAATACCTAGAAAACATAGGCTAAAAGAAGGAGAAACCAAGTGGTTCTAAGCGAAAAGAGCACTAGGAAGCTTCTAGGGAGGGAAAGAAGAAGTAGAAAGGGGGAAAGTATAAGAAGACGACAACCATTGCACATCAGTCTAAGGATGTTATTACCCAAACGAGGAATATATAAGGTTAAATGTATATGATATTACCCCAAGGGGGGGCATGTATGGGGAAAATGTACATGTAATGTGTAAATATATATGTAATAGGGTCTTCCTAATAGTAAATAGGCCTCATGTGTAGGTGTGAATAGGTATATATAAAGATCATGTATTCATTATTGTAGACATGTGAATGGTGATGAATAAATGTACTTGGTTATGTGGAGGAGGTTCTCCTATTGTTTAAGGATTTATTGTGTAACTTATCTATCTTGGAGTTGTGCTCCACACTCACATTGTTGTACATGATGTGTACTTATTTTATATTATGATATATTAAGCATTTTGATCATTACATTTGGTATCAGAGCACCAATCCTAAGGTTTTTCTTCCTCAAGCAAGTTATCTTGGAATTTTCAATATAACTTTTTTTCGGGGCCACATAAAAAATAAAAACTTGGATGCTATTTATAAGACCTATCAAGATACCTATGGTATGAATATACACCCTATGGAAGATAGGGTTTTTGACTAGTCCTATAACTTGTCTCAAATAGGTGATCCAGGTAAAACAATCATATATTATTCATAGAGGATCCAAATTATGTGAGACCAAATGCATTATAAAGAGAACAATCTTTAATAGTTTGGATGTGAATTTTAGAATCATTTACCTAATATTGGACACATGGAATTTTGTACAATTTCTCTCTCTAGAATAGGAAAAAATTCAATAAAGGTTTGGGAGAGATTAATAAGAAGGGTGTGGAGGTATCTAAGATACGATCCCTCAATGAATCACTCATTAAGGAGGTTAATAACTTAAAGAATGAAAATAGTAGCAAATCAAAGTGGGAAAAGGATAATTCAAGGGAAGATTTGAAAAACAAAGATGAAGATATATGTAGATTACGAAATAATAATAATAATAAAATACTAGATGAGGTTAAGAGATTGAAAGAAGAAAATAAGAACTATCAAAATCGAGAAGAAAGAAGGATCTTGGATGAAGAATCTACCAAAAGACTTGAAAATGGAAATTTGCAAGAAGCTTGAGGAATCCATGAATACCGATGAGGTAAAATAAAAAATGCAATCTATAATTGAAGAAGGACGTCAAAATTTGATCAATGGGGTCACATTGAAACTTCAAAAGGATAAAGAAGACAATATTCAAGAAGGTCAACAAAAGATACTTGACGAAGTTAAAATCCATATAGAGGATGTACATGCCAAATATGATGGTATTGTATCCAAGTCTAGAGTAATCAAATACCAAGAAAATATGATTGAGGATTCCATTGTATCTGAAAAGAAGATAGATGAAATGGGTATGCAAAGTGAAGAAATACCATCAAATGTGAAACCATATTGACACCCTCATTAGCAGGAAATATTTCAAGGAAGACAAGAAGGTAAATATCAACATTATCAAGGAAGAAAATTTAATACTTGTCAATATTCATGGAGCAAGGCATCACAAAATCACTCTTTAACAAGATATTATCAGAGACCAACAACCACTACAAATTGGAGAAGCTTCAACAAAAATACATGGAATCAAAGGAAAGAAAATTCTACAATAACTAGCCACCAAGGATTACGACCAAAAAGAATTCATTTTGGATGGATGGATCATCATCAAATGAAAGAATAAATAAGGAACATAATAAAATTATATTACTTGGTTTCATCACATGTGAAGCCTTTAATTGTAAATCTTTGAGGACAAAGCTTTTTGAAGGAGGGTACTATGTTATGACCCAAAGTGGGAATATATAGGGTTAAATGTCTATGATATTACTGTCAAACAATTGGCTTAGGTTGATGGGCAATTGGTATGTATTGTTGGTTGTCATTGATGTCAACCATTAGAGAGTGATATTGTAGATTGATTTCAACCCTTAGTGATTGATGTCAACCCTTGAAGAAAGTCCGGTAGAAAATTTCGGTAGCACAAAGGTATGGGTAAGGGACCCAAGTTTGTTTGACTTATAAGGGAATGAATATCAATGAATTTATAGGTAAGACTATTCTATATGGATAGTACATGTCATTCCATTTCTAGTGATATGTGGAATTCCACATAACTCCTCACAGCTAGAGAGTTATGGCCTTGTGAAGTTAGAGAACCCTCATGAGTTATCTAGAAGCCCCTAGAAGGTCAAATAAATTAAATTACTCTAGAAACTCTTAGAAGAAGTTGACTAGTCAAAGTGGGTGAAACTAAGAGTTAATCATGGGTATAGTTGTTGCATTAAGAAAATAATTAAAAAAAAATATTTGTAACAATAATTTATGAGTTTGGTAATTATGATAAAGTAGTTGTGATGAGAAGATTGAATAGTCAAAGTGGTTGACCAAGAAATAAATTAAATAATAAAGTGGTTGCAACAAGAAGTTATGAATTGAGTAATTATATAAAAGTTAGTTGCAACAAGAAGTTTTGAGTAAAGAGAAATTATTTAAATAATAAAGTAGTCAAAGTGGTTAAGAGGACAAAGTGGCTAAGTGGACAAAGTTGATTAAGTGGAAAAAGTGGCTAAGTGGACAAAATGGTTAAGTGGACAAAGTGGCTAAGTGGACAAAGTGGTTAAGTGGATACTTCTAGAGGAAGCTACTTGGAGAGTATAAATAATAGAGCAAGGGTCTCCCATTTGTATCCATTGAGCATATTGAATATCTACAAGTGACTGAGGTAACCAAAGGATAGCTAAAGCGAATTTCAGAGGGAAGGTGAAGTAAACAAGGCCAAAATTCAAGGGATGATAAAGTCTTTTGATGATGTTTTCTAAGGTATGTTATTTACAGGTCATCTCACCATTTTAGCAATAATTTGTTTTCTACAATGATTCAGATGGAGAAATATGGAGGCCATTGAGAAAACATATCCAAGTAATTGTGATAAAAAATTTATCTTGTGGGTCGTTGTATTTTGGGAGTTACACTCCGTGGAAAATAGGGTTTGTGGCTAGTCCTGAAACTAGTCTAAAACAAGTGTTTCAGGTAAAAATGTCATAACTTCTTCATAATAGATCCAAATCCAGTAAGAAAAAATGTATTGGTTAGAGTACATTTTGTAGTATTATGTTTACCGTTTTCATATCCATAGAACAAATATTCCATGCAGGGCACACTCTACAAGTTATCTCTCTAGAATGAGCCAAAATTCAATAAGGTATGTCATTTTTGCTATCACTCCTCTTCTAAGAGGTTCTAAGTAGTGAAACCTGGAGGAATTCCATAAAATACAATGAAGAACATTGTGTACTATTTTCATATATTTAGTCGTTACAGGTACATAGTTATGATTATTGCAAGTTAGGGTTGTTGACTGATCCAAAATTAGTCATGTGAGACTAAAGTAAAGTTTGATGAAAATACTAGTCTCTTGTTGTTAAAGTTAAGGAAGGTTTGCAGGTATGTGATAATATACACCAGGTATGTTACAGAGTTAAAAATCATATTTGTATGATGAAATTGATGAGGGATTTTGGTTGAAGTATGTTACAGATAGAGTTTGTATAACAATGAGGTTGTAGCACATGGTTTGATGTAATGGTTTATGGTATTTGATTATGGATAGTGTGATGTATTGCTAGAGAAATTTTGATGGTTATATTTGTATATGTATTTTGTATATGGTTGAGGTACATGTTGGGTACATGGTTGAGACAAGTAGTTTATGAGTTGGCACATACATGAGGTGTATAGTTGATGATGTTGGTACATCTTGATGAGTCATAGTTTATGCATGATTGGTACATACTTGGTACATGGTTGGAGGCACTTGTTAGCAGTATTGTTGACACATGGTTTATGGATGATGTAGCATACTTGTCTTGGTATATTATTAGAAACACATATTGATCTTGGTGATGATTATGAGTTGTTGTGATGCACATTGTTGAGAGTTGTCTTGGTGATTGATCTTGGTGATTAGATCTGATTTGGTTGATAAGATTGATGAGACAGGTTGTTGTGATAGGTTGTTTGGACAAGTTGTTGTGATGGGTTATTTGTACAAGTTTGGTGCATGGTTGATTCTCTTGTTTATGGTAGAGGTTGAGGTACAAGTTGGTGAATGTTTGATGCACTTGTTTATGGTACAGGTTAATGATAGGTTGTCTGGTATAGGTTGTTACAGGTTGTTTGGTGCAGGTTGATTGATATAGGTTTACAACAATATATCTCAGAGTGATAGTGTGACAGTGGTTCCATCATTCTACTTATATTTTATGGAGGTTGGACGGGGCAAGGATAGGTGGTTCTAGCCACCTTCCATTTTTAACCAGAGAACATAGGGGGTTGTAGCCTCCTTATGCTTGTAGCCAGAGAATTGGGGAGTTGGAGATTCCCTTAGGTTGTAGCCTGAGAAACCAGGTGGTTGTAGACACCTTCTGATTGTAGCCCGAGAAAATAGGGGGTTGTAGCCTCCTTCTAGTTGTAGCCAGAGAATTGGGGAGTTTGTGCTTCCCTCAGGTTGTAGCTTGAGAAAATAGGGGGTTGGACCCTCCTTCCAGTTGTAGCTGGAGAATTGGAAGTTGGTGCTTCCTTGAATGTAATTCTTGACATATAAGAAAAACATTCTGTGGTTTTCTTCCGCATTGGGTTTCCACATAAATATTGGTGTAGTATGCATTGTGTGGATGTGTTTATTATTGTTTATTATGCACTGATGAATGTTAATGCTTATGATACAGCAAGATATTGATGATGAATAGATGAACATGGTTGAATAAGTAAAATAATATAATTTTTGGTTTAAAGGATTAATAATTGGTATAATTTCTCACTACTGATTCACGCCCCCCCCCCCTCTCAGTAATCCAACAATTGGGATCAAAGTGAGTTCCTTCAGGAAACAGTTTAACCACTGGAAGGAGATCATGGATTATTCTGAGAATGGAGCACCATTTTTTAATGGTCAGAATGGTTTAAAGTATGAGATATGGACTAGAAGGACAAAAGTATTTTTACAGGCACATGGGTATTATATTTGGCCATCAGTTGTTACATGATATGATAGTTCAAAAAGGGAAAAGACTACAACCAAGAAGGAATTGAAGAAGAATAACAAAATAGCAATGCATTTCGTCTCGGAAGGATTACCTAATTTGGTAAGAGAAAAGGTTGGTAAATCTTCATCGGCCAAAGAACTTTGGGATAAGTTACATGATATATATTCTTCACCCATTACAAATTCAAAAAATTCCAAAGAGGATGTAGGTACATTTCAAGAAGAAAGATGGTCACCATGTCAAACATATTCAAAATATGAAGAGTACATAATCAACATAAGTATGTTGTTTTTCTTTAATTGTGAAAAACACAGACATCTTGAAATGGAATGCCATGAAGGAAATGAGACAGAAAAACTAATTGAAAAAGAAGACAATTATGAAGCAGAATCGATTAGTTCTTTAGATGAACTAAGAAAAGAAAGCGAAGAAAACATTTCACTTAAGAAAGAATTGATGAAACAAAAGGAAAGTGTTCACATTTTTTAAGAAGCCCAACAGGTCATCAAGAACTTGAGAACACAGCTAGATGAAGCCAGAAATATCAAAGAAAATCTTAAAGATCAAAAATAGTATTTGGAAGCCAACATAATAGCACAGAAGGAAGAAATAGAAATGAGAAAGAAGATATTGACGGATCATCTTAAGGAAAGAACTAACGATCTAAACCAGCTTGAGTCAGAGTTTGGTCAAGAAGAGAAAGTACTTGAAGAATAAATAATCACATTAAAAATTCATCTTGAAGAAGTGAAGAGAACAGAAGAAGTCATGAAGTCTCAGATATTAAATAAAGAAGAAGAGGTCAAGAAGCTTGAAGAAGAAGTTTTCACATTGAGAAGTAAAATCGCCAAGCTCAACAAGAACGTTGAAGAGATAGAAACATCCACATCAGCAGTAGAGAATGAAGAGAAGCAGTCTAGGTTGCTAGAAAAGAAGAATGAAGAAAAGAAATCTAAAGGTTGATTGAGAGCCCTATGTCGACCCCTTGAGGAGCTAGTGTTATTGGTTCAACGGGAAACTCAAGATTATCATTTGAGGTAGTTGTTGTTTTAGAAGTAACGCTGTTGTCTGAGTGACTACATGTTACTATAGGGGAGCGAGTATGTGGGGGATGAGTCTTACGACTTCCATGTGCCATCAATTGCAATCGGGCCCTCCTTCTAGCGCCATTTGTTCACAGGCAAAATCAACCTACCGTCAACTGGAAGAACAAGTTTGGTATGGGGTTGTCTAAGTAACCCAAGTTGTTTGGTGTAACTAGTTCTGACGGGTTTAATGGCTCCGTTAGCCAATCTAAAGTCCTAAAATAAAGAGAAAGGGATAAAATAACTAATGCTAAAAACTA
>ML788445.1:224008-255416 GCA_009831015.1 Picea engelmannii
CCATTGAAAACTCATGCGAACTTTGGCATAGAAGATTGGCCCACATCAACTACAAGGCACTACCATACATATGCAAAGTTGTCACAGGTTTACCAGAACTCAAGGTTGATCAAGAAGGCATATGCAATGGATGTGTGCAAGGGAAGAATATCAAGAACCCTTTTCCAAAGAGGGATAGCAAAGCAGAAGGAGTATTGGAACTCATTCATTCAGACATGTGTGGCCCAATGCCATCATCCTCCATTAGCGGGTATGTATACTATGTATCATTTATTGATGACTATTCTCGTAAGACTTGGATATATTTCTTAAAATCTAAAGATGAAGTATTCAATAAGTTCAAGGAATTCAAAGCCTTGATAGAGAATCTTTCTGAAAGAAAGATTAAGATACTCAGGTCAGATAATGGAGGAAAATATACCTCAAAGGAGTTCGTGAACTTCTGCAGAGATGTTGGGATCAAGAGGGAACTCACTACTCCCTATAATCCCCAACAAAACGGTGTAGCTGAAAGGAAGAACAGAACAATTATGGAAGCTGTAAAGACCATAATTCATGATCAAGATCTTCTTATGTGCTTATGGGCAGAAGCAACAATGGCAGTTGTTTATGTGCAGAACCAATTATTCCATAAGCACACTTGGGTTCAAGACCCCAGAAGAGATGTTCACCGGAAAGAAGCTAGAGGTAAGCTCTCTCAATATATTTGGTTGTCCAGTGTTTATTCATATACCAAAAGAGAAAAGAAACAAGTTGGAACCCTCCGGAAAGAAGGGAATATTCGTGGGATACTGTGAGGTATCCAAGGCCTTCAGAATCTACATACTTGGTCACCGCCATATTGAGATCAGCAGGGACGTAACCTTTGATGAAGAAGCAGCACTTAAGAAATCAAGAAGATGCTAGCTTGAAGAAGTATATGAAGATGAACCTGTAAATCCCAGGATTGCAGAATCTGTGAGGGAAGTTCCCAGAGCTGCAAAACCTGTAAGGGAAGTCGTAACTTCCCCTGATGAGGAGACTCCTGAAGACTATGATATAACAGAAGTTCAAGAACCTCCTCAAATGACCTTCTCCCATAAAAGAAAGTCTGCTTGGGAAAGAGAGCTTATTCAAGATGGAGAGAAGTATGGTGTTCCAGAAGGAACCACAAGACAGGTGAAAATACCAAATCCATTCTCCAGTTACATGGCTTTGATGTGCAATCTACTTGATGAAGAACCTACATGCTTTGAAGAGGCCATTCAAAACAAGGAATGGGCAGATGCCGTGACAGAGGAATACCAATCCATAATAACGAATGATGTATGGGAAATAGTTCCCAGACCAAAAAGTAAGGATGTGGTGTCATCAAAATGGCTCTTCAAAATAAAACATGCTGCTGATGGAAGTATTGAGAAATATAAAGCAAGATTTGTCGCTCATGGATTTTCCCAGAAGGAAGGCATTGACTGTGAAGAGACATTCGCTCCTGTGGCCAGATACACTTCGATCAGAACCATTATAGCTCTTGCAGCCAAGATGAAATGGAAGCTGCACCAGATGGACGTGAAGACAGCTTTCCTAAATGGTGTTATCGAAGAGGAAGTGTATATAGAGCAACCCCAAGGATTTGAGGTTGAAGACAGGAAGTCTCATGTCTATCGATTGAAGAAAGCCTTATACAGATTGAAGCAAACTCCCAGAGCTTGGTATGGTCATATAGACAGTTTCTTGATGAGCTTAGGCTTTGCCAAGAGTAAAGCAGACTTAAATCTCTACTTCAAAATTATGGATAATGAACCAGTAATATTACTATTATATGTGGATGACTTATTCTTAACTGGAGAAGAAAATCTCATTGTTGAATGTAAACAGAGACTTGCCGCAGAATTTGAAATGAAAGACCTTGACCTAATGCATTACTTCTTAGGTCTTGAGGTATGACAGAGTCCAGAAACGATCTTCCTTAACCAAGGGAAGTACACGGTCTAAATCTTAAAGAGATTCGACATGCTATAATGCAAGCCCATGAATACACCCATGGAAGCAAAGTTGAAGCTGTTGGTTGATACTTCGTCAGACTTGATAGATGCCACACTGTACAGACAGATTATTGGATCGTTGATGTACCTGACGAACACTAGACCAGACATTTGTTTTGCAGTGAACACCTTGAGTCAGTTTCTGGTAGATCCCAGACGTGTTCACCTAGTGGCTGCAAAACATGTGATGAGGTACCTTAAAGGTACAATGGATTATAGTCTCAGCTATGATGGAGATCATGACTTCACATTGAGTGGATATACTGATGCAGATTGGGCAGGAAGCGTTGCAGACATAAAAAGCACTTCCAAATGTTGTTTCAGTTTGGGATCAACCATGATCTCGTGGCATAGTAAGAAGCAATCCAATATTGCTCTCAGCACAGCGGAAGCAGAGTACATTGCCGCATGTTCTACTAGCTGCGAAGCTATATGGATTCGAAAGTTGTTGACTAGCCTATTTGACTTGGAGATGAGAGAAACCGTGATTCTATGTGACAACCAAAGCTGCATAAAGATGACAGAGAATCATGTATTCCATGACAGGTCGAAGCACATAGAAATCCACTATCATTTCATCCCGGACATGGTACAGAGAGGAGCCTTGAAGCTCCAGTACATTAGCACGGATGAACAGGTTGCTGACGTGTTGACCAAACCTCTATCTCGTGTAAATTTTGAACACTTTCGAGATAAGCTTGGTATAGTCCGAAAGGACCCTCCCTGAAAGGGGGAGTATATATATATTTATTCCTTGCTTCTGACCTCGTTGTTAGACGTAAAGCAAGATGAGTCATTGCTTCTGACCTCGCTGTTAGACGTAAAGCATGGTGTTGTGTGTTCCTTGCTTTTGACCTCACTGTTAGACGTAAAGCAAGATGAGTCATTGCTTCTGACCTCGTTGTTAGACGTAAAGCATGACATTCTGTGTTCCTTGCTTCTAACCTCGCTGTTAAACGAAAAGCAAGATGAGTCATTGCTTCTGACCTTGTTGTTAGATGTAAAGCATGACGTTGTGTGTTCCTTGCTTATGACCTAGTTGTTAGACGTAAAGCAAGATGATTCCTTGCTTCTGACATCGTTGTTAGACGTAAATCAAGATGATGATGATTCCTCGCTTCTGACCTCGTTGTTAGACATAAAGCGAGATGATGTGTGATTCCTTCCTTCTGACCTAGTTGTTAGACGTAAAGCAAGATGATTCCTCGCTTCTGACCTCGTTGTTAGACGTAAAGCAAGATGTTGATGTGTTCCTTGCTTCTGATCTAGTTGTTAGACGTAAAGCAAGATGATTCCTTGCTTCTGACCTAGTTGTTAGGCGTAAAGCAATATGATTCCTTGCTTCTAACCTTGTTGTTAGATGTAAAGCAAGATGTGACTGACACTAAGCTACCAACTTATCAGCTGTGACATTGAGCCAGTGTAGTACTGTGATGTGTCAGCTTAGTGTTGTGATGAGGTATCATTTTTATTGATACATATCGATGCAGATGATGATGGCATTCTTTCGAGAATGATGATGTTGTCGATGAAGAAAACTTTTGATGACTCGTAAATGTGCTAGCCAATGTTTCAAGATGATAGACGATATTGTCCTCCTGATGCCACTGATGATGCAGACCTCTCTCACCTGATGTTGTTGAAGAAGACCCTTCTTATTAAGGAGGAGTGTTGAAATAATGTAACTGCGAAGAGTATTCTTATTATTATTGTTATTTTGTTTATAGGATTAATCCCCATTGTGGATTAATCATGTCGGTAATTGTATTAGGACCAAATCCCCTTTTGCAGATTGGTCATCGGACAATTGTAATAGGCAGAATAAGAAGTTGGCCCCAACAGTTATTATTGAGACCCAGATTTAAATTAAAGGTGGGTTTACCCACCCAGAGTGAGAGGTCGGCCCTGCCAGTGAAAACCCTTCACACGTGCCAGTCTTGTATATATAGAGAGGCTAGCGCCTCACTTTATCACATAACACACTTGCTCATTCTTGAGAAGCAAGCTGCAACTTACCAGTGAGAGAGAAGAAGAAGAGTGACGCATCTTTTGGAGAGGACTATCTGCATTGGTTTGAGTTATCTCTTGAACATTGTATTAGCAATTTATGATAAGGAAGTTTTTGCTGGGTTTTCTTCCCCTAAGGGTTTCCCAAGATAAATGTTGTGTCTCTTGTGAATGTGTATTTCTCAGTGATCTTGTTCTTATGATGCTCTTATCTATTGAAATGCAAAGAACTATAATAATGACATAAACATTAACAATATTTAAAATTGAATTTTTATACCATGATAGAAAGTGGAACGAAGCACAAAGGCCATAAAGTTACACATGACATGTTAAAACAAGCTCATTAGTATTTTGAAGAAATTTACATAAAGATTTCCATGTCGAATACACTCGAATTCATTCGAATATATACAACCAACAAAAGGACTATATGTAATTACCAAACCCCACCCATCCAAAGTATAACACTATAGGATTTATGTGCCAAATACATTTGAATTCATTCAAATATATACAACCGAAAAAATGACTAAAGGAAATCACCAAACCCGGCCCTTCCAAACTATAAGATTATGGAACTCTTCTATCCAATATTAGGGTCACGCTTACCATAATTACGATGGTTAGTTAGAGGTGCATGTGATGACCAAAGAGTGTTTCTCATGTCCCTCGCATAGAATGAAGATCAAGAATGACAGAGTAATGTTAGAAATTAGTCAGATCTACTACCATATAATCAACACCTTTCAATTGTTGCTACACAAATAATCAACCTCACACATTTTATCAATTTCATTGTATATTCAAAAGTCAATATCAAATCCATAAATCACACACATCAGTACTTTAATTTAAACTTTAACAAATCAAACCACAACCAAATAAGTATATGATTCTCAAACAATGTTATTAACTACAAAGTTTTCAAAATCTTATAATTGTTTTCATAACTTCTTTCCATACATATAAATTGCAATTATGTATCACTTAAACACATGTTGTATAATCACAAAGGAAAAGATCAC
This sequence comes from Picea engelmannii, assembly GCA_009831015.1. Taxonomy (NCBI): domain Eukaryota; kingdom Viridiplantae; phylum Streptophyta; class Pinopsida; order Pinales; family Pinaceae; genus Picea; species Picea engelmannii. The sequence continues at coordinate 229,068 of ML788445.1, forward strand.
AACCTAAGCTTTGATGACACATAAAAAAAATGCACAATCATGATCGAAGCTACGTGAATATAAACAAACAAAATATAAAAAAGAATGAAAAATACATGAACTAAACCATTGTGTTAGCTAACAAACAATTGAATAGATAATGAAATATTCTAGAAGCTAGGTGAATAGAAACAAACAAAATATAAAAAAAAAAAATGAAAAATAGATTAGCCAAACCATTGTGTTAGCTCACAAACAATTTAATAAATAGTGAAATATTTTGAAAGGGTTGAAGCCAAACCAGTGACCTAAGCATTATTTGAGTTAACCTTTTATCTAAGAACATATTTACTTAACAACTAGAATACATTATGCGTGTCATTAGAATACATGATGCATTTCATTATGGTGGTTCTTAATTTCAAGGGAATTTCAATTTTAGTATACAATATATTTCACAATCCTTGCTTACAATAAGGTACTAGGTTACTAGTATGTGCGTTGGTGAAGGATAATGACGAGATAAAAATCCTAAGGGTCTTTTTTATTATTCAGGAGATGGAGATAAAATTTTCAGGGTTTTTTATTATGGAGATGGAGATGGAGATGGAGATGGAGATGGAGATGGAGATGGAGATAGTGATAGTGATAGTGTTTAGTTTCAACAATACTTAAAAGAATGTTATTAAAATTGAACTTGTGTTTTTTTATTGTTTTCATCAATAATTTTTAGTTCAATATAAATATTATATTTTTTGGTTTTTTTTTGTCATTTTTTGTTTTTGATTTTGCCCAAAATTTAGGGAGGAATGGTTGGATGTGTAGATAATTTTCTACCTTTTGGTTTTTTTGGTCATTTTTTTGGTTTGATTTTGCCAGAAATTCAAGGAAAAATGGTTGAATCCACAAATTTGAGTGGTTAAATTTGTATAATAAAAGTGCCCCATATTCCGACAAAAAAAAAAACAAAAGATTAAACGTTGAGCCACGCTATAATTGTTTTTTAAATTGAGTAAACTCTTTAAGCTAATGTATATAGAGAGATTGATTTATTTCTTTTCATACCAACTCAATTTATTGATGGTGATTTAATATAAGAAATAAAGTAAGTACATTTTAACAAAGTAGTTTTTTATTAGGTTTATTGGAATGAGTAACTTCTAATTGTTTTATGTGTGATCATATTAAATGTTATGTTTATTATTATTATTGGTTATTGTGAGGTAGAGTTTGTTTAGGAGAAGTATGTTTCCAAGTTTTTAGGAGGTTGTTAGATCTACTTGGACATGAGAGATTCTCTCCAATTAATTAGCTCCTTTTTTGGTGTGTGGTTAAGATATTCTCTCCGCTAGTTGCTAATCAAAATAACAAAATAGTGTGTCTATCTTGAGACAAGATTCATGTTTAGTAAATTACATTGTGTGGTGAGAAAATGTCTACTCTCCCATTTTTCTGCATTGTATCAAAACTAATTAGAATGAATATAACTCTAGCTAGAGAGGAGTCCTTAATCATGGCATTTTAGGGTTTCTAATCCTTTATATATAATATTTAGTGTAGATGAGAGTAGATTGTTTTGTGAATGAATGTTATGGTGTCCATGGCATTATGTGGTGCAACCACTGCCTGTAAAGCCTTTGAAGAATAGAACTGTTGGTTAATGTGAGGAGTTGTTTCCTGTCTAAAGGATCTGCCATATATATTATTTTGGCATTGGCTAAACGTTTAACCTTTTGGGTTTTCTGTTACGAATTGGTAGGAATCTGGTTATGTAAATTTAGACAATTCGGCTATGTAAATTTGGACAAAATCTCTTTTTCTGTTGTTTAAATTGTCTTTCTGAATGAAATGAATTCAGAGTGCTAAAAAACTCCTGGAGCACTTGGATTATACAAACTTAGCCACTCAAATTTACAGATCCAACCATTCATCACCAAATTTCAGGCAAAATCAAACGAAAAAAATTTCAATCCACTAGAAAATCCGAAAACATCCCTGAAAAATCCAACTTTGCAGAAATAACATGAAACCGTCTTTGAGAATTTCACGGCGGCCGAGGACGTAGTGTGAGGCCTACACTGTGCAATCCCAGACTGTTGTCGGTAAAGACTTGATGCAGAAAGCCGGCCATTAGTGAAGTACTGGTTAAAGGAGTGCAGATTTTTGTGATGCTGTCTGTGGATACGGTGAACGCCAACGGCACTCTTAATCGACAGAGAGCCTGGAAGGCTAGACTGATGGTACTGAAAAGTGCGGAGTGAAAGCAGTAATGGTGGACGTGTGGTGGGGCTTGGTGGAAGAAGATGGCCCTGGCCTGGCCCTGGCCACTACAATTGGTCTGGATATAAGGAGCTCGTTGACAGGGTTACCCAGCAAGGACTGAAGCTGCAGGCTGTAATGTTTTTCCAGCAAAGTTTTGGAAACGTTGGCAACACTTGCAGCATTCCCTTACCTTGTTGGGCTCTGGAAGAAGTCGAGAGAAATCCAGATTTGGTTCGGTTTGAGAAATGGCAGATTTTAAGATCGTTGAGGTAATCAGAAAGATTTTACAGGAAATATGAACGATGGAACAATACTCCCTTGGATGCTATCATTTTTTAAATGCTCATATCAAAGGTATTGGCATGTGTCTTGATTTTATTGCTTCTGAAAGTTGGGCTAAATATATGAACCTTTATGCATTGGCTGTATAATATATTGATTAGAAGGGGTCTGTCCACCATGTCTCTTGAAGGTCATAGAGAATATTATCAAGTTGTTGGGATTGGTTATGTGGGCCTAGTCTTCTAGTCTTCTAAGAGTTCATCAGTTTTGAGATAAAAGTTGTACAACATTCCATTGAAAAAATCAGTTCAAATAGTCATGGTTTGTATAATGCTTCATAGTCAAAATCAAGTTTATGGTAAGAGGTGTGTACAAGATATTAAGAAAAATTTCAAAATTTATTGGGAAAGTATGTTGCTTTAACATACATATTGAGTCTAGTTAATTCAATGTGTGATGCAATGTTTGTTAGAATGGACTGCTCTAACCATTCTAAAGTGAAGTATGGAAGATTCAAGATAAAAATTGAATCAAAATGTTAAAGATGTAAATGTTGATGTCTAGTATATGCATGTTTCTAGAAAACATCATATAAGTATAAGTATTTGATCATGTGTGTTATTATCTCTTGTTGATTTTTTGTAGCCCTACGTAGCAATATTAGGTAATGTAAAAGTCATTCATGAGTCTGCTTGGTAAGGTGTGGTGTAGACGGAAGGGAAATTTCATTGTGTCTTGTGTTTCTTCTAATTGTTTCTTGATGAAAAATTGTTTGATGAATATTGCACTATAAGTCTTTGTTGGCAGATGCATAATTGTGTAGGATTGACTTGAATATATCATGTATCCAATTTATTTTCCTAGAGAATCGGTGGGCACCATGATTGGGTGCCTAGGTGTCTCGGTAGATGGAAATATATCCATAGGATGGCCAATGGTTTAGTCTTTATAATCAAGTTGATGTTAGGCCTTGGTGTACGATAGGTTCCTACTCAATCTGCATAGTACCAATGTTCAACCCAAAGGTATGATTGGTTCCCAACCGGTATGTTATTCAAGATAATAGTTCTACAAGTGAATGGAGGAGCATGAACACTTCGGTTCTTAGATGGAAGTGAGTTGTTTGGGTGAATAACCATTGGTTGGTTATTGTAGCAGTAAAAAATACAATGAAGTTGCATTGTTCTCACTAGAGAAGCCAAGGCTTTATCACAGACTTAATTATGAATTGGAGTGGTGAGATGTTTTTATAGATGCAACAAAGAAATTTTAGAGTTTAGCTCAAAGAACTTTGGTGATATTTCTTGTGGCAACAGTGGAGATCAGTCAGTGATGGACAAACAATATAAAGTTTGTGTGTTATGATCAATAAAAGCAGTGACCATGTGGAAATGTGAATTGCACTTTGTATTCATTGCAAGTTTATGATGGTATATATAGATCCTATGTATTGATCCTTGAAAGTTTTGAGCTTGTATCTTGCCTAGAGTTGGTACTTGGACAAGTATTGTAGTGGTACCTAGGAATTGCTTTTAAATATTGTACCTAGTGTCTCCATGAGATGGAGTATGTAAATTGTATGTACCTATATCTATATATGTAACATGTAAAGAGCATATCGTTGTAAGACTTGGATAGGCATGCATACCCTTTTCCATGTGTCCATGATGATTTGGATAACTTGTTTGATATAGTGTAGAAACCTCTATTATGGAGTTGTTAAATACTTGGAGGATTAGGCCATGTGTTGGTTGGATGCTCTATGAGTGGACCATGTTGGTTGTAAACTCTGGGAGGTGCCTAGAAATCAAAAGTTTTATGTACATTTAGGTGGAGTTCATTAAGAAGTTGAATGATCCATGTACTTAAAGGGAATCCTATTAGACCGATGGTTACTGCAGTTAGGTACCCATGTATTATGGTGGATGGTTATTCCTTTATATGGAATTTGATAGTTGGTGATGTCTACATGAATGAGGTATGATATGTAAGTTCCAGGTTGGACCAAATATAGACTTTGTTGATTAGAAGGTTCTTCAATTCATGGTGGAGCATTTGTTGGATAGGACTAGATGATAATTAAGACCCGTCCTAATTGATATTTAGAGAAGCACTCATTAAGGGGAAGTGTTGGAATACGTAACTTCTACTTTTCTTATGTGTGATCATATCAAAAGTTATGTTTGTTACCATTATTATTTGTTGTGAGGTAGACTATGGAATTCATATGATTTGTTCTCTTGGATTACCTTTGAGGATGACTTTCTAGAGAAACCACTTATCTTGACTAATAAACTACTCTAGTTCTGTTGTAATCTAGGCTTCTAAAGTAATTAAATATGTATTGGGATAGAAATCCTAGTAGACATTTGTATCATAAGTAGAGTCATTATAGATGTCAATGAATTAAATAATTAAGTACATTATGACAATTTATGATGTGTTTATTATGTCTACTATTGGTACAAGAAATGGAAATTTATGAAGTGTTTATTATGTTTATTCAATGGTACAAGAATGTTGCATTCTGCAAGAACTAAAGTTAGGCCTATTGCAGACCTAAGTTTGAGTCTGGATTTTAATTTTGCTCCCTAAAGCATCATTGCCAAAGGCATTCACACAAAATACAATTTTGTTGCCTGATTCGATTCCAAATAATTGACACATGGTAGACCATTAATTCAAATTCATTGTTGTTTATTTGTTGCTTGCCTTTTGATTGTTTTGATCAGTGATGGTTTAGCATTGCAACATGATTAGGAAAATATTTGTTGCTATATATGATTTACCGTAATTTGAGAATGATAGAATCACTATAAATTTGTTGCTTTGGTGCTCACATCTCAACCATGGATGAAAGTTCACTCCTCTAGTTACTTAGATGTTTCAATTCCTAAGTCTTGAAAGTCCAAGGAGCACAAACTAACCTTACATATAGTTTCTCCTCTAGTTACTTAGATGTTTCAATTCCTAAGTCTTGAAAGTCCAAGGAGCACAAACTAACCTTACATATAGTTTCTTGTTCAAAGATCCCTGGATCTCCCTCCCTATCCAAGTTAATGACTATTGTTCAAGACCCAACTCTCTTGAAAAAGTGATGACATGGAACTAATTGTTTGTATTTGAGTGCTCTCCTCATAGTTTACAATAATTGCAAAGTCATTACAAAGCTAATAGTTAATTCTACTTCTTCATGGTTCTATAGTGGGAATTAAAATCCATATAATTTTTGTTTTAATTTATATAAATTAATAACTTTTTTTGAATAATGAATAGTTATTTATAAATGATTAAAATAGATTAAAATGGATGTAAATAAATATTGTTTTTTCAATGTTAAAATTGTGTGTTTTAAATAATAATGTAGAAATTTTAATATTATAAAAAAAAATTGTGTAGAATGTTAGTATTATTCTTTATAGTATCTATGAAATAGAAGCATAATCATATATACAACACTGATGAACACTGATGATCTCGTCAAATAATATAAATAAAACAATACATCAAAAAAATATAAATAAAACAATACATAAAAAAAAATGATGTGGAATGTTACTATTATGCTTTATTCTATTTATGAAATAGAAGCATAATCCTATACAACATATAGGACATTAATAAAAATCATATAAAAATAAACTATATTTAACCTCATCTTCATAAATTATACAATAAAAATGTTGAGCACATCTTTCACAAAGACATTAAAAAAAAAAATTAAACACAAAATGAAACACTAGTTTATTAAGGAAAAAACAAAACACAAAGAAAGAGGAGAATAAAAACACAATTATAAAATATATCAAAACATGTGTACTATTGTTAGCAACGGGGGAGGCTACAACTTATTTTTATATATGTAAGTTCAATCCTTCTAGCTTTTGGATGATATGATTCAGTATAAGGAATCTTTCGTACAAAGCTATACAATTTGGGGGTCTTGAGTGGTTATTATGCTTGAAAACCTCAGTGCCCTTAAGATTTGTGCATGTTTTTTTTATGTTTGAGATTTTCAGTACCTGGCCAACATTTACTGATAGTTGAGGATACATATGGAATCATTTAATATATGGAATCATTTAACTTGTAAATATACTTAATTTGTATTATTAAATAATATATATAATTTTAAATTAATTTATTTATTAGAAAAAATAATAATGATAATAGTTAATATTTATTTAGATAGAGTTTGGTATTATTCATTTTCTTTTTTTATGTCATGACAAATTTTTTCGATCCATGTTATTTTAGGAATTATTTTAAGTCTTGTTTCATTAACTTTGAGGTTTTGTTTTTATTTTAGCAATGTTGATTTTCTTCTTTACATTAATCAAAATAAAAGGATACTTTTGATTTTTTGAATTATGGTTCCTTCTTATAATATCTTAATTTTTTTAATCTCTAATTTGTTATCACACCACAATTTCTTCTTCAATTTAGATGTAATAATATTTTTAATATTATCATTATTTTGCAAAGTGACATTTTCCTTTATTCCCGGATGATTTAGCAAAGAATTACATCTTTATGCCAACCCCATTTGAGTTGTAGGTGGTTTTTGTCAGAGTTTGAAACAATCTTAGGAAGCCTCTTGTCTTCCATGTTGTTTATCTTGTTCTTGTAAATTAAGTACCTTTAATTTTAAGATTATAAGTGCCTCTTGTCTTCCATGTTGTTTATCTTGTTCTTGTAAATTAAGTACCTTTAATTTTAAGATTATAAGTTATAAAACACGTTTGTATTTGTTTTATCTTTTCTCACAATTCTCTAGAAATATTTATATTTATCTTAATCTTATATGTTATACATATATAAGTGTTAAAAAAAACATATATTAACTTTCTTTTAACACTATAGATAAATATAGAAAACTAAAAAAACATATGCTCATTAACCAATCTCTCAAATGTGGTTTGGTCATAAGATCTTTTATGGCATGGTTTTTCCAACTTTTGAAAATTTGTAATTGGAAGTGTACTTTGATTTGGAGTGGAAGGTATTTTGCTGAAACTAAAATCAATATTAGAAATTCATTTTTTTAACCATTCAATGAAGTTGGAGTGTAAGAATTCAATTTAAATTTGGTAGGAAAAATTATTTAAAATAACGTTAAAGTTGTGTGTTTTAAATAATGATGTTTAAAAACATTTAAATTTGGTAGGAAAAAGCATTTAAAATTTGGATGAAAAAATGGTGGTTTTTTAACTATAATTAAAAGAACATCATAAATAAGATAGTGTCAAATTCTGGGAGTAGCCTAGCACTGTTTTTCTTCAAGGTACTTAGAGAATGAAGTTGGTAAGTGAACAAACTTAACCATTTTTTCATTTAAAATTTTCCATAAATTTAGTAGGAATTTTGTAAGAAGTTATAGTTTCACCTAATTTTTGGGAACTTTGACCATGTAACTTTGTCTTAACAATTTTAACCAATTTTACAAAAAATGAGATAAAACTTGTCTAGACAAAAAAATAAAAAACTGTCACTCCCTCCAAGAATAATATAGTTTTTCCCTCGTAATTAACATATCTAGTAAATAATATAAAAAGTTAGACATTTTAGTGGGGTGGAAAATTATTTACAAGTAATAAAAGGTTTTTAGACACCCGGCTAAACTATTGGGGAATCATGGAAGAAACCATTTTGTAGAATAAAGATACTATTAAAAAAAACATCAAATCAAAATTTAAAGAAAAAATGTGGTGTGATAAAGAGTTAGAGGAAAAAGGAAAATTAAGGTATTATAAAGATGTAATCAACCCTAATCTAGAAGATCAAAATTATCTATCTGTTTTGCCAAGTGTAAAGAAAAAAATAAGCATTGCTAAGATAAGAACAAATTCTCACGAGCTCCATAGTGAAACTGGGCGCTGGTCAATTCCTAAAACGCCATGGGATGAAAGAGTGTGTCACTTTTGTGACACTAAGAAGGTTGAAGAAGAAAAGCATTTTCTCTTAGATTGTTCGGCCTATACCCATATTAGATCTCATTTTCAAGATATTGATCACACTACCAACCTTCCTAACCTCTTAATTCAACAAAAGTATGGTGATCTTGGAAAGCTTATCTTAATGTTTTTCCAAGTGTAAAGAAAAAAATAAGCAATGCTAAGATAAGAACAAATTCTTACGAGCTCCATAGTGAAACTGGGCGCTGATCAATTCCTAAAACGCCATGGGATGAAAGAGTGTGTCACTTTTGTGACACTAAAAAGGTTGAAGAAGAAAAGCACTTTATCTTAGATTGTCCAGCCTATACCCATATTAGATCTCATTTTCAAGATATTGATCACACTACCAACCTTCCTAACCTCTTAACTCAACAAAAGTATGGTGATCTTGGAAAGCTTATCTTAATGTTTTTCAAGCACAACAGAAACAAAATTCTAAAGAATCACAAGTAATCACTTACTCTCTTAAGGTCCGATAAACCAATTAAGTCTTTGTGAACATTAATCATCATCATCATATATATAAATAAAATTTGTTATCTAAATGAAAGTTAAATATAATTATTACTATATCAAAATTAAATTATACTCTTTAAATTAACCTTTTTCTTTAAAAAAAAAATTTATTATTATAATCTTGCAAACCCAGGCCTCCTCGTCCAACCCAACCTGGCTAATCATCATGATTATAATGCAACGACCACAAAGGGGGCTCCACCTCCACGTGGCAGCCTTGGTTTTACCAAAAAAAACCACACGAACACTCGTGATACGATGAGATCTACGAGGAAACACGTGGCACCTCACAATAATTGCGTCCTCTGACTTCACGTTGCAGATTGGATTTCACCCAGCAGCAGCGTCGGAGGTAAAACCGAAGGTGCTAACTGCGGTCAATGGTGAATGGAACGTTTTGGTAACGGTAAATTCGGAAGGATGGATAGATGGATTATGCCGAACTCTTAAAACCCACATAATGAATTTAATTGAATTAATAAATGGGCACTGTAAATGCGCAACATCCCAACAAAATCTGTCTCCAACGGTCATCGCAACGGTCAGATTGACTTGCCATACATACCGTCAGATGGAGATCATCTGACGGCCTGCAGAGCGCCACTGTGCTGATTTCACAGCAGTGGGACTGCTCTCTAAAACACCTGCGGACGTGTAGTAGTGCTCTTCTTCATTTGTCCGTCTTCTTTGAACTCAGCTCAGCTCAGCTAAGGCAATGTACTCCATTCACTCATTCATTCAAGGGCATCCCAAAGAGAATACATAACCTTGGATTGATAGAGTGTGCTACATGGATCAGGAAATCACATCATGAATCAGCTCTTTGGGTGGGTGGCAGCTGGAAACCAGGACTGGAGAACATGATTTGTGAAGGGGGTCTTTGGGATATGGGGAATTCTGAGAGCTATGGGGATGGTTTATTGCTGAACAATAGCGGCAACAGCAGTAGCAGTTACAGGACCACCATTCTCATTCTACTTGTGTTGGGAAACGCCTCCATCCATGGAGGATATTGCTGCTTCCATGTCTGCTTGCAGAGACAGTAAATGCCCCACCTATTAGGTAAAATACCAACTCTTTCTTTCATTTGTTTGAATTTCTATAGTGATAAATCCTGCTATGAAATTATGTACAAGCTCTTTCTTTCATTTGTTTGAATTGCTATAGAGATAAATCCTGCTCTGAAATTCTGGGCTTATGCTGGCTTGTAGTCCTGGGTTTAGTTGCCGAATCTATTCAGTAAAATACCCATTTCTCTCTTTGGTGTTTCTTATTTGTTATAAGTGAATGCTAGGGAGTAATTAAAATCCTGCTTTGAAATTCTGAGCTCTTCAATCTTGGAAGTGTGCTAGCTGCTATTTGCCCTGTTTTTTGTTGCATTTCCCATGTTTGACACCAAGCAGTCCTGAATTCCATCGCTGAAGTAAGTTTGCTGTTTGTTCTGGTGTGGATTGCTGGTAGCCTTGATTTCCTTGATTGCTAGTTCATTGTGTAGTCCTGCTATGAAATTCTGAGCTCTGCCAGCTTGTGATCCTGGTTTTAGTTGCCCAAGTGTTCTAGCTGCTAGTAGATCTGCTTTGTTGCATTGCCCAAGTTTGCCCCCAAGCAGTCCTGATTTGTATTGCTGGAGTAGGTTTGCTGTCTGTTCTGCTATGGTGTTCTAGAAGTCCTGATTGCAGTTAGCCCTGTGTAAGAGTAGAGGAGAGGTTATGCAGCTTGAAAAGTGGTAAAAAGACTCTGTATTTCAGTTTCCAACAGTGGAAGCAGCTTACATTTTGTGCAGTAAGAGTTTGATTGAATTAAAAAATTGTCTTCACAGTGAAGAAGGCTAGAGGACTGGAGGATCTGTTATTTCTCTTTCCTGCCATATTCTTGAGGGGGCTTGGTTGTGCTGCTAGAAAGGTTATTTTGGCCCTCAAAAGTGAAGTTGAGAGAGGAAAAAGAGGAGGAGAAAAAAATTGAAAAAATGTTGGCAGGATGCACTGCATTGTTGTCCCCAAGGCACAGACTGAGAGGAAGTGCTGCTGCTGCTGCTTCCTATCAATTCCAGGGGCAGCAGGCACCATCCATGCTTTCCACCACTCCTAGTCTCCACACACAGCAAATCCAATCTTGCCACTTTCAGCGGCAAGACAAATTCTTCACAGCACAGCAAGCTGTAAGCCCTACTGCATCCCAGCATGCTATAAACCAGAGGGTTGAAGGCTATTCTAGAAATGAAGAGAGGACAGCTCCTAGAGAAGCTCAGAGAAGCCAAGTAAACGAGAAGCCATCCATGGAAGAAGGAAATCTTTATTTACAGAGGCGACAGATTAAGGATGGTCATGGGAAAGGAGGGTCCTCTGCCAAGGTGTCTCAAGCAGCATTCTGGGTTGAGAGACCACAAGCGAAGGCCATGGAAAGAAGAAGAGAATTCACAGGAACTATGATGGCCAAAAATGCAGAGACCTTGTGGGAGAGCAGTACAAGCAGAGAAAATTTGAAGAGGCTTTCCGACTACAGTGCAGCAGAGGGCTTCTGCGAAGATCGAGCAAAGAGGTTAAGAGGCAGCCCACCTGAAGATTTGACTGGAAATTTCTCTGTAAATGAGTTGGGTAGCCATTGGTTTGGCGAAAGCAGTGAGAAAATTGATAGTGCAAGTGAAATTGGAGGCTCTTCAGGCCCCTCTGCAACTTTATTCAGTTCGCCAAAACAGAAGAACAATTCCTATGAGCCTCGCTCAGTTCTCGATCTCGTCATTAGCCCCGGTCTGAAACCCCAGACATCTTCCTCACTTTGCAGTCAGCCTATGCAGCAGTTGTTTACAGAGACGGCAGATTATAATCAGGGATTCACCATATCAGATTTGCAAGATATTCAGAAATCCAGCAGTGTATTGACAAACTTGCAGCAACCCGAAGCATTGCTTCCCAGGACAATTATTCCATCTTCATTCCCTTTCTCTAGCAATGCTTGGGTTGAATCCATAATATCAGACTTTGCGTCCAGGGGTCAAGCAGATGCTGCTACTAATGGGCAACCGAATAGAACCAATTCCAGTTCATGCTCTGAGCCTCTGACTTCTCACAGAAATGATGACGGAAACTCCTCTGGAAATGATAGTGGCAATGGAAGTGGTCCTCATGAAGAACATCCAAGCTTTGTTCAGCCCCAGTCTGGGGATGGTGCAATCAGTAGAGAACAAACACAGATGGAACAAGGCTTGGAACTTGCCAATTTATTGATTGCTTGTGCAGAGGCAGTTACTTCGAAGAACTTGCAGTTGGTTAATCGTCTTCTTTCCAGATTGGGAGAGCTTGCTTCGCCAGAGGGCAGTCCCATGCATAGAGTTGCAGCTTATTTCACAGAAGGGTTAACTCTAAGGGTTACCAAACTTTGGCCTCACATCTTTCAACCTATTGTTGGTGACCTTGATTTATGTGAAGAGGATCTCATGACAGGCTTCCAGCTTCTCAATCATACGAGCCCAATTCCTAAATTTTTCCAGTACACAGCAAATGAGGTCATTTTGAAAGCATTTGAGGACAAAGACAGGGTTCATATTATAGATTTTGACATAAAGCAGGGGCTTCAATGGCCTGCCCTTTTTCATAGCTTGGCATCAAGGCCTAGGCCTCCAAGCCATGTGAGAATTACAGGGATCGGGGAGTCCAAGGAAGACCTCCAAGATACAGGGGATAGACTTGCAGGATTTGCAGAGGCCCTAAATCTTCCTTTCGAATTTCACGCAGTTGTTGATAAATTGGAGGATGTTAGACTCTGGATGTTGCATGTCAAGGAGAAGGAGACAGTTGCTGTAAATTGCATGCTACAACTACATAAGACATTGTATGACAATGGGGCTGCCTTAAGAGGCATACTGGGACTAATTCAGAGCACAAAACCTGCTGTTGTAGTAATGGTTGAGCAGGAAGCAAATCACAACGATCAAATCTTTGAAGGACGCTTCTTGCAGGCATTGCAATACTACTCTGCTATATTTGATTCAATTGATGCTAATCTTCCATCAGACAGTCCTGCAAGGCTCAAGATGGAGCAGTTCTTTGCAAGAGAGATAAGGAACATCATAGCATGTGAAGGACCAGAGAGGATTGAAAGGCACGAGAAATTTGAGCATTGGAAGCAAATGATGGAGGAAGGAGGATTCACAGCTGTTCCTCTCGGGGAGAGGGAGCATTGTCAGGCCAGGATATTGTTGGATATGTTTCCCTGCAAGAACTACAGAGTTAAGCTAGAAGATGGGAGACTTACACTTGGTTGGTTAGACCAGCCCCTCTACACTGCTTCAGCTTGGGCACCCCAGGAGGGAGGCAATGGAGGAGCTAGCACTTCATCTCCTGCATGAATATGTATTCTTTATGTTCTATGTTCTTGTAGGAAAAATTCTTTGTAGACAGGTATTATTATTTCATTCTTTTGGGGGAAGTTCACTTGCACCTGCACAACTTCACATACTCTGCAAGCTATATCTGCAAGACAAGGAGGTTGATCTCAACAAAGCTGGCATTGTCCTTTAAGGTCAAGTTCTATATCTACAATGAAGGTATGTGAAAGGAGCTGATATCTTGCGAGATGAGAGCCAATTTGCTTCCTCCCCCATAATTCTATTCTTTCATTTTTTCTTCCTCACACCCTCTGCAAAATTTTTGGCCATTCATTCATTCTTTGTAATATTGAGATGAGCAGCAGTGCAGACAAGTTCTATACATGTTTATTCCAATTCATTCATGTCTGCTACTGTCCTTGCAAATAGCTTAGTCTGCTGATATTCTTCTTGTGGATAAAAACCCATTATGATCAGAGATCAGTTTTATGTAATTTGTTCCGTAGTAGCAGGGCTGCTCATATCATATCAAGCTTTGTTAGAATAGGCTATTATTCTTTGTGCCTCAGAGGCTCGTACATGTAATAAATGCATATAAATATATAGCAAGTTCTTTTGTAGTTACATGAATATTTATGGGCATACAAGTATCCTGTGTTAGACTTTGTGATTCTGTTTCTAGCATATGTCTAGAATAAGAAAGCAACATTTGTGTGTATCTTAAAAACTCAATATCCGTTATCAAATTCTAATTAAAGTCTGAGAAAATTTGATTACATAAACACACCCATAAAGATACAAACTCAATATCCGTTATCAAATTCTAATTAAAATCTGAGAAAATTTGATTATATAAACACACCCATAAATCTGTAATTTAATTAGATTCAATTTTTTTATTATAATGGTTGTTGAACGTACCGAGGAAGCATGTGGATTGTGGCGAAGTGAAGTCTTATTGTGGACTTTTAATGTATTTGATTCTTGTATTGGTTGTTGAAAGCACTGAGGAAGCATGTGGATTGTGGCGAAGTGGACTTTTAATGTATTTGATTCTTATAATGATAATTGATATTATAATATTTTTTTAATTTATAAAATCTGTGAGATTAATGGTGTGGGAGATTGGCTCAGTGAGCTTAAGATCGATTGGCAAGTGCTGTGTAAATGAAAGAAAATGTAAAAGAAAGTTTTACGTTTTCTCACCCCATGTTTGCGGGCTATATAGACTAAAATCAAAAGTACTTTTCTTTAAACTAATAGATTTGTAAATACCTTGCATTTAATTTTCAAAACAGTTTTAAAATATTGAGTGTATAAAGATATTAAATTTAATTTTTAAAACATTTGTAATATAACAGAATTTCATAATTTGTTAATTTATAAAACTAAGGGAAATTTTGATAATACATTTCCAAATTAAAAGCAGTTTGATATACCAAATTAATTAATTTAAGTTTATAGGTTAAATCAATTAATAGATATAATAAGAACATCGTTTAGATATAATATGGTTTAGATTATTTACTATTTCTTGTGAAATTTATGTTGTAGAGGTTAATAAATAGAAGGTAATTAAAAACAATTTCAAAATGTAGAAAAGTTACTTATTTTTTTAATATATATTTTAAGAAAATATATGAAAGAAATACTAATAGGGTAATGATTTGAAAAAAATATTAGAAACAATTTCAAAATACAAAGATATTAAGTGTATATAATTTATTTTACAAAAACATGTGAAAGTGGGCAGTATTAAAAGTTTTTTACTAGTTATTTTTTTGAAGTAGGGATTTGAAAAATGGAATTAAGACAAGTTCCATGGTCAAAGTTCTCACATGATTTTTTTACTAGTTATCTTTTTGAAGTAGGGATTTGGAAAATGGAATTAAGACAAGTTCCATGGTCAAAGTTCTCACCAATCATGTAGAACTATAACTTCTTGCAAAATTCCTATTAAATTTGGAGAAAATTTTCCAAAAAAAAATAATTTTGTTTATTCTTTTTCTAGCTAACTCTAAAAACCTTAAAAAAATATTAAGTAAAATTAGTTAGTAAGTGGTGTTTTTATAATAAAAAAAATATGTTACATGGGAGGTTAATAAAATAAATGAAAAAAAACACTATTAAAAATAAAAATAAAATAATGTTAAAAAGGAATAAACTAACATAAATGCAATTTGAAAGTATTTTTTTTTATAATACATTTTGTAATAAATGAAAAAAAAAACACTATTAAAAAATAAAATAATGTTAAAAAGGGATAAATTAACGTAAATATAATTTGAAAATTATCTTTTTTATAATGTATTTTGTAAGTTTTTTTATAATGTATTTTGTAAGTTTGAGTTGAAAGGAGAAAATAAAGGGTTTATAAATATTTAAACAAAAAGTAAAAAAATAAAACATCTTTGCTAGATTGGTTAACCATAAAAACAATACAAAATTTAAAAAATTAATAAAATGAAATAGAAACAAATCACACAATTAGTTCCATAATCATAAATACATAAAACATAGAACTCTATTACTCACATATGCCTCTATAGGGTTTGTAGCTAACATGTATTCATTTATAATGAAAATGTTATCCATTTTTTTAAAGCTAGATTTTATATTACCTTTTAAAGACAAAAAAATACATCAGATGTCCATGCGACTGGTGTAGAGGCTACCAACAAAGGAAACCAACCTCTTCACCAAAGTCTAGTCTGTTGAAAACCCCGAGCAAAAGCTAAAATCTCTACCATATAAAATTACAACGGTGTGAAAAATGAGTATGAGTAGCCAAAACTAGAAATCTAAAAATATGCATTGACTCTGGAGTGAGTAGGAAAGACAAAAAACTAAGCATTATAAAACACTATCTATCTTTGAGCCCACTTGTAGAGGCATGCTGAGAAGAACTTGGCCATTCAAGTACCATCACTGACTATAGCAGATTTTCCAGACTGCACTGCTGACCAGGATCACTTGAGCCAGAGTCCAACAACTAGTCGAGCTTCCCCGTTGCCAAATCTTGCCGAAATCTAATTTCCTCATGATCGCTCTATATCTCCTTGATAAGATTGTGATGGTCCTTCATGAAGGTCCCAGGTAAACACACTGGTTGTTGTGGAGTGGGCTCACTTGCTTCCATACCATGAGGAGAGGGGGGCATCTAAGTATGAGGAAGAGTATTAGTAGCTATTAGAGTCGACAAACTAGGGGCACTGCTAGAAACAGTCTGGCTCAGGGAGTTGTGACCATGGTGATCCAACGAGGGAGAGGAGTTGTGACGATTCCCATGAAGACCTGAGAGATTTCCACTAGCACGTCGTGGTTTCCCCCTTTCACGTGACATTGTTGTATGAGACTTACCAAGAAGAGTAGGACTGGGAAAGGAGGTGGTGAACCATGGAGGAAAAACTCAATGTTGTGTAGCTGAAGTGAAAACAACAAAATCTAGGGAAAACTAAGCGAGGAAAACATCCCCTCGAAACATTAAAACCCATGTGATCTTTCACTGCCATTACTGGAAACTTCAATACCCTGTAATGGAGCTAGATGAAATTTATTGCAAAGTCATGGGCTGAATCCATAAGCATATCCAATTTAGAGGTAAGATGCAGTGACGACCGAAGTTTAAATGAGATCGTGAAGCCATCCACTGGTGGCATGTGGGGTAGACTACTCCCAAAGTCGCCATGTGTATACATCATAGGCATTCTCGTCTTTGTCATAGAGACAACCCATCCAAAGGAAGATGTTATCCCTTCATAAACATTTTGATTTCACATTTAAAAGTATGAAATTTCTAGTACTCCCCCTTAAACCACACTATTTGATTACAGCGTAGTCTAAACATTCGATTTTTTGGCGTTTTTACAGGCATATTTTTCTATCAATTTTGCCCAAAATCTGTCAAAAATTGTTGGAACTTCATATTTGAGTGTTCGAGTCTGTATAATTCTAGTACCCCAAGGGTTTTTTAGGGTGTTGAATTTGTTTATGCATTCAAAAATGCAATTTAAACAACAGAAAATGGTGATTTTACCAAGATGTGTTTCATCGGATTCCGATGAAAAAGTTCAAAAGGTCGAATGTTTAGACAACGCCTTTGATTACTTTTGACTACAACAATGAAAACCAACAAACATAATAGTTCTATATTACTCAAACACTTACAAATGTGTGTGTTCCAAATCCCTATTTACAAATGCCATCTTTTGCCAAACTCATTAGACAATGTTGTCTTCGTAGAACTCTTTACACCATAAATCTTTACACTTTTGTTTTTGCAAGAAAGCCTTTCTATGCAACTTATCATTTTCATTTACATGTCGATATTGCTACATTAAACTATGGCTTCAGAGTTCCTTCTCATCCTCCAAAACATACTCCCCACATTGTGTCATGTAAAACCAACTCACAATCACCCACCAAAAGATTACTAAACAATAATTAATTATTTATAACCTTGCCAGCAAAAACATAAAGAAAATTCATATCTATACCTTAACCATTGTAGTCATGAAATTTAATACCACGTTAAAAATCAAAGATCTACTTCTACACCATATTATTATAGATGTGATAGAACTAGAGAAAATATAACAAGCAATCAGAAAAGGAAAGAAACGAAAACATTCAAATTAGACATAAATTGTATTGTAGTGATTCTCAATGAAGCCATTGTAAATAATAAAATCTATGCATGAGGGTTATCTTTGTCTCACCCAATCCCCCGTGTTTCAATGCATTTGTCTTCCTTTTATGTATTCCCCATAATAAAATCTATGCATGAGGGTTATCTTTGTCTCACCCAATCCCCCATGTTTCAATGCATTTGTCTTCCTTTTATGTATTCCCCGTAACTTTAGATCAATTGTATTACAAGAAACTTTCCAAAAGATTACTCAACCACATTATAAGAAGTTTTCTAAATAACTATTCATAAAACATTGTAATAAGCTTTCTTAATAACTATTTAATAAACATTACAAGAATTTTGAATTACAAACATTCCATTTGTAATAAACTAGAGGTACATAATTCTAAGTAAACGAGGACGTTTAGGGGTAAAATCCCCTAAACAAGGGCCTTAAAACTTTAATTATGGCCGAAGGCAAGGTAAGAACGATGCTTGCATAGTCATTGAAGTAGCTAGTGCAAGTAATTAGAGATATAAATACAAGATGTAAGATAGAAATAGGGTGAATTGTGATTGTGATTGTGATTGTGATGGTGATGGAGGATAGAACAAGGTAGGGGATGACACGAAATTGTGTATAAAGATAGAATTTCCCATTACATTAAGAAAGATCATCATTTCAATAGTGGATGGCACATTTCCATGATACAAGAATAACTTGGGAATCGGGAGTAGTTGAGAACATATTTTTTTATTATGTAGAATTCAAAAATTGAAAGGAGAGAAGTATTGTGGATGCTATGAAGAAATAAAATTGAGCCATTTAAAAACACTAATGCAAATAAAGGTAAAGCAAGTAAGAGTCAAGGAACCAATAAAATAAACTAATCCAACATCTATCAAGTTTTATTGATGGGTTTGCATATACATGGTATTGTCATCAAGAGCGGGCAAGGGAGATAAGATAATTAGAAAGTGTTATAAGAGAAATTTCAACAAGACTTGGATAAAGGTCCTACATATGCTAATGCTAGTCTATAAGAAGTTCTCACAAAAATGAACAAGTTTGCAAGAGAACACAACCCTAAGGAGAATGAAAAGTTTATTTTCAACATATCAACAAAAGAAAAGAGAAACATATGTCGACGATACACAAGAACAATTCGATAAAAAAAAAAAAAAAGATTAACTTGGAACCCACAAATNAAAAAAAAAAAAAAAGAGATTAACTTGGAACCCACAAATAAGAAAAAAATGAATGCAATAGGGTATAATAACACAAAGATCAATATAACCAAAGAAGGGGAGAACCCAAAACACCTAGAAATAGGAAATTGTTGAGATGATAAAATAATAGTAGAAGCAACAACCTTGATCACAAAGTTTGCATACACATAACATGACCTTATAGGAATACCAAAAGAATTTGGGGAATTGAAGATCAAACTACAACCAAATGTAAAACCAATAAGGCTAAAACCATACAAAATGAACCCAAGGTATGGAGAAAAAATGTAGGAATAATTGTATTACTAGATGCTTGGGTTATATACTAGATTGATGAAAGTGACTAGGTTTCACACATAGTGGTGGCAAAGAAGAAAATTGGTAAAATTAAAATATGTGTAGACTTTCATGAAACTAAACCAAGTCACAATCAAAGAATCATTCTGAGCTCCATTTTCTAAGGATATACTGGAAGCAATGATAGGTAAAGAGATTTAATCATTTCAATATGATGACTCAAAGTACAATTGAGTCTCCATAACATAAAAATATTAACCTCTTATGTATTTTGCAACATAATGGGAAGCATTTGCATATAGAAGAATGCCCTCTTGACTAGTTAACATAAATGTGTTTTTCAAGAATCATAGAAGAAAATTTCATGAAATTTATCCACATATACTTGGATGATTAGGAGCTTTTTGGATTCCTAAATAATCATATATCATATTTAAAGACAATGTTAAAATAGATGCAAGGAGACATGAGTCTCTTTGAACCTAGAAAAATGCCAATTCTCATAACCTTTTGGTAAACTTCTAGGGCACATAGTCTCAAAAGAAACTATTATGGTAGACCTAGAAAAAGTCAAAGTCATTAAATACCTAGAACCTCTCGCCAACCAATCAAAAGTCAAAACCTTTTTGGACATACTAGATACTACAAAAAAATTGTGAAAGGATATGCTAAAATAACCTAGGCAACATAAATGCTACTAGAAAAAGGAAACTCCATTTCAATGGATAGAGGAATGCCATAGATTATTTAAAGCCTTGAAAAATAAAATTTTCAATGCACTAATACTAAGGTTTCTAATTGGAACAAGGTTTTCCATGTTCATGTGGATGCCTTGAGGATAGCCATCAAAGCAATTCTAACACAACCCATAGAAAAAGGGATGGACTATCCAATTGCTACACAAGAAGGAAACTTTTAACAATAGAAAATAACTATAACAAAATAGAAAGGGAAACATTAGGCATGGTATATTCCTTGTAGAAGTTTAGAAATTACATGTTAACCAACAAATACGTTGATCACCAAGCATTAAAATATATTGTAATTAGGCCTATTCTAGTAGGAAAACTTACTACATGGTTAATTTTTTTTCAAGAATATGAATTCAAGATTTTGTGAAATTGAAAAAAAAGGTCAATGTATGACCTAACCACCTCTCAAGAATAGAAAACATAGAGCCAAAGGAACAAAGGGAAAGGGGTGTCCCTAATGTTGACATATTTCATGTATAAGTAACATAGGGACACTTTGAAGAGGTGATATTTTTTGCAACATGGACAAACAGTTTAGGCGATTAACACTACCCAATGTAGAAGCTTGGTATAGAAGGCACTTAGATTCAAATTATATTCCCCAAGTTGTACATAATATGCAAAATTGGGGTCATTAGAAAATGTGTTCAACCATAAGAAATTGACCAACTAATTGAACAAGCTCACTCAAGGATAGCAACAGGACATTTCTTAGCAAGCAAGACAACCTAAAAGATATTATGTGTAGGGATTTGGCGGCCCAAAATTATTTAAGCATTGTTTCAAGAAAGTAAGAAAATATGAACAGTGCCAAAATATAGGTATCAAACCTCAAAATTGATATTATAATGAGTTAAATCCAATACTACCGATACAACCTTCTAAGCATCAAGGGATAGACTTAATGTAATACCCTAGTTTTTATCCTCGAACCAATAATACATATGTGTACATGATGAATGGTTATAAGTTGAACAATTGTGATTTGTAATTGTGTATTAAATTTTAATAAATTACATTGCAAGCTACAAAAGAGGAAGGACAAAAAATGGGGGGCCATGAGTCCACAAGAGAGGAAAGTCAAGAGGGACTTAGGGGGCTCAAGGGGGATAAAAGAAAACAATCTTATTTAATCTTATCCTAAGTCCTTAACCTTATTTAATTAGTGCTCTTTTATACATTTATTATTTTATCCTAAGTTGGGGATTAATTTCATGAAGGAGGTACATGGGCTCTCCATAGAGTTACATGGTCCCTTCATGTCATGCAATTTTACCCTATGCCTTTTTTGGCCATGTGAGGAGAGAGAGTTGGAACGTTTCAAAGGGGGGGGGAATTCGAATTATGGGAGAGTTTGAATTACTGGAGAGTTAAAATTATCAAGAGTTCAAGTTACTAGGCGATTTGAGTGACATTCTATTCAAACTACCAATCTGGTTTGAATCACCATTCTATTTGAATTACCATTCGATGGGAAAATTTGAATTATCAATTGTTAGAAGAGTTTGAATTACCATTTGGTTGGAAAATTGGGAGAGTTCAAATTACCATTCTATTAGGGAAATTTGGGAGAGCTCTCTCTGAATGTAAGAATCCATAGATCTACTATAGAAATTATGTCGAACTACAACTAAGATATATGAAGGAAATAAACATTGTATGTAATGGTGATTGTTGTCGTTGAGGAATTTAACTACAATTGAGAATCTAGGGAATCCCAACAATGATATTTATTGGTTAACATGTGTTTGACCTTGGATGGAAGTGGGATAGCTTGAGGAAATACCAAGCAAAGAAGGGAATCCCATTCCTTGGGTTGTGCAGGCTGAGTGGGAAAGAGAATTTTGGATTGGGACTGTTGTAGATGGAAATGTCGACTGTGAACTTGGGAATTGGGTTGTGTGAAGAGAGTTAGAACTAGCCATAGGTAACTTTTCCCCTGTGGATTCATAGCCTCATCTCAGGGGTATCATTTGTTGTAGAGAGAATTGGTGTACTAGGGAGCCTATGGTTGGGTGGAACATCCTTCTTCTATGATAATTTGGTGGATAATTCCTAGAAAGATAAGTGTTCATGACTTACTCGTGATTATGTTGAAGTAATGTTGTTTATGTCATGGATTATATTAGTTTCTAGTTGTTCATTTCTATTAGCTAGTTTAATTCTACATTTTAAATTTATGGTTCGATGGTGACTAAAAGGTTTACTTATATTGTGTAAGTATGCATATGCCTACATGTGTTAATTAATTAACAATAGGGTAGACAAAAAATGTATTTGAACATGAATTCAGAGATATGGTATTAGAGCAACGAATTTGGAGTACAAATCGATGGTTTCATGAAGTACCCTATATCCTCAACAAAGTACAAATGGTATTGGGTGTGTTACAATATGGTATCACAACTATTGGTTACAACATTGGAGCGATATGGGCCAAAAATTAGTTTGTAGAGGAAGAAATTACAATTGTATATGAAGTGTTTGACAAAATGTTTCCATGAGAAGAATTTGGGAAAATGCGTGGAAGCCTACAATTGATTCTAATTCTCAAATTGGAATATTGTTAAAGTATAATTAGTGTAATTCATAGGTTGTAGAGTTTAGCTCCATGGAAAATTGAGTAAAAATACAATTTGTAGGCTAATTGTTTTATAAAATTTCCATAAGGAAGAAGGACTATATAGAGTTGTAATTGAGAATTCTTGATTATAAAATGCTCAAATGGTGTATTCTAATAGAGCATGGGGTTGAATTGAAGTGGTTGTTGAATAAATTTATAAAAATGCAATGTTCATCTCTATCTAAAAATTGGGGCAAGAATGTGAAATTGGAAAAAATACCTAATTTCAAAGGAGGACAAGTGTTAAATTGGCCACAATGGCGTTGAATTGATAGACAATGGAGTCAAATTTCCTCAAAGAAGTAAAATAATTTGAATGGGGTTTGAATTATAAAATCCATGCCTCTAAGCTTCATGGTGGTTACATGTCCATTGAGTAGAAAAAAAGGGGCAATAACTTCAAAGAGCCATAACTTCCAGCTTATAATTCCAAATTGGGTATGGGTATAATCATTGGTGATTTAATTCAAAGGGGAATAATTTCAATGGCTCAGATTTTGGAGAAGCGCTTTAGAATTCCTTGGAATTTGAGAAGAAAGAAGGTAGTAGACTTGATTTGATAAAATTGATGAAGTGTATATTTACCATCATTTGAAAGAAAATGCTACAATTGAGATGTATCTAGCAGTTTTATTGGTATTCACACTTCTTGCAGAGTCAAATCTACAACAAGGACAAAGAATGGAATTGAAAAATATTATTGAAGAAAAGATATGGAATATGGACAAGGACCATACATCCATGAAGAAGAAGTTAAAGGCCTAAATATAGAAGAGACATAGTCTAATGGGAATAGAAAGAGAATGGATTCATTAGAGTTTGCATAAACTATAAGGATCTTGAAGATGGAGATACAAATCTATAGAGTTGATAATAAGATTATGTTGAAATCTCAAGAGAAAAAAAAATTATTTGAACACTCGGCTATTCTAGAGCTTAAATCATTTGCAAAAGAAAATCAAGAATGGATCAAGTTCAAGGTATGAGGAGGAAATGATAGTCCATTCAAGAAGAGAAAACCATGGAAGATACAAGCACTCAAGAAGTTCTACTAGAACTCAAAGGAATCATTACTCATTGGCACATTTAGCGAGGAAGAATGGATCAACTTCAAGGTATGAGGAAAGAGGAAGAGTCCATTCAAGAAGAGAAAACCATGGAAGATATATGCACTCAAGAAGTGCTACCAAAACTCAAAGGCATCATTACTCACTAGCACATCCAATGAGGAAGAATGGATCAATTTAAAGGTATGAGGAAGGAGGAAAAGTCCATTCAAGTAGAGGAAACCGTGGAAGATACATGTACTCAAGAAGTGGTACCATAACTAAAAGGAATCATTAATGACCAACACATTCAGTGAGGAAACCATATACATTTGAAGAATCACAAGCAACCCATAAGTGTCCCCATTTAGACATCAAAGAAGAAGGAATGAGAAAAACCATGATGCAAGGAATGCTTATGAAGATAAAGCCACCAACCTTTGATGATGATAAAAATATGGGAGAGAGTGTCAAATATTGGTTGCTAGGAATATGAATGTACTTTCAACTACATAATTATTCATCCAATCTAGAAGCTAAAATCACCATATACGACCTACAGGGAAAAGCTTCTATTTGGTGGAACTAACTAAAGCAAGTTAAGAACATGAATGAATGAATTAGAAGAGGATTTATTAGAAGAAATTCAAGAAGTATTTCTAGCAACAATATATTTCTTAATGCTACTATGACAAGAAGATGCATAAATTATTTGAACTCAAGTTGGAAAATATGACCTTAGAAGAATATGAGAAGAAGTTTTTGAAGCTATTGGGGCATGATGGCTATAGTAAATATGAGAAGGTAAAGATATTGAGATTCATAAGTGGGTTTCCTACATTCTACAAAGATAAAATTCAATTTGATGAACCTAAGACTCTTGAAGAGATAACAAGGAAGGCCAAATACTTGTATGACTAGAGAAAATACAGAGCAAATTTTTAGAATTCTTAGAGAGATAAGAAAAAGGACAAGAAAAGTCAAAGGAAGAAGGGATGTAAACCTCCTTTATTTAAGAACAGTCCTAGTACACATCAACAAATCCAACCAACTCAAAGTGGATCTAAGAGGAAAAATCCTTCGGGAAAAGGGAAAGGTAGCCAATCAAATGTTGGGGATATGAAGGAGACCATTGACACAGATATTTCCCTCAAAAGGAAGGTAAAATGGGGAATGTGCACAATATTCAGGAGGAAACTACAGTGGAAGATGTGGATAGAAACAATCAAAAAATATATGCCACCCTAGAAAATCGATAAGTAGATTATAAGTCAAACATGATTGAGGTTGAAGGTGAGATTGCCAATCAACCTATTGCAATTTTAATTGAATCATGAGCAATTCATAGTCACATTGCCCCTAATTTGGTAGAAATATTTTATTTGGAGAGAAGTAAACGTGATAAATCATGGTTGGTGCATTTGGCCAATGGAATTGAAAGGAAAATTAATGAGATTGGCAAATCCTTCCCATTAGATATGGATGGTGTCAATATTGTTGCAGACTTGAAAACAATACCACTTGGTTTATATGATGCTCTTATTGGAATGGACTATTTGTATGCACATCATGTTTCCCTAGATTAACAAAGTTACGTACTTCATGAGAATTGTGACCCCAAAATAAGAACTCTAACACTTAAAACCCATATTTTTGTGTCAAAAACATCCAATTCAACCCCTAAATAAAAAATTGGTGTTACTAGTAGCACATTTTTTTAAGGTTAAAATTACAACATTTTTTAAGCATGGACTTAAAAATCCATATTGTTGCTAATAAAAACCTTAAAATCAACACCTAAATCAAAAAGTGGTGCTACCAAGAGCAATTTTTTTAAAGTTAAAAGTATAGCTCGTTTGAAATCATAGCCTTAACAACCAGTACCATTGCAAGCAAAACTTAAAATCAGCCACAAAATTGAAAAATAGTGCTATCAATAGTATCCAAGTTCTTTCAAACTTAAAATTGTTGTTGGTTTTGGAGCCCGATTATCTTCTTGATTCAACAGTTTCTTTCAGCTGTGCTTGGATCCCACTTCTTGACGAGGGGTGGGGGGGTGGGGGATCCCCCCCCCCCACTATTGTCGTCGGGGGGGTCTAGGAGGGGCAGCGACAATTAATGGAGCCCTCCCCGATGAGGGATTCGGGAGTAGCGCCCCCGAAGCGAAATTTTGGGAAAAATTGACTTGTAAAATATTGTAATTTTGTAGTCAATTTGAACTGTTCATTATAAGGTCGCAGATCCGACGGTAGAAGTTATGTTAGGGATTTTTCCCTAGAAGGAAACCCTCTTTTATGAGGGAATTGTATTGTGGTTGGGAGTGATAGTGAATATTGTATTATGAGCGAGGAGACCGTGAGAGAAATAAGAGGAAGTTACAACAGACGTGTTGTAGGTTGTATCCCTTCATTTTGTTTAATAATAAAAAGGAAGGACCTGGCAATTTCTCTG
>ML788446.1:0-15049 GCA_009831015.1 Picea engelmannii
CTAGTCTTGCTGACTGGATTGGATGCATACATAAAATACTAAAGGATGACAGTTTGATTATTAGTACATGTACGAGAATTGTATGTACTAGCTACACATACATTTCTTGTACATATACACTAGTATGTATGAGTTTTCTTGACATACTTACTAATAATGTCGGTTACTTGTTATGAATGTGTGAACAATGTTCTCGTTCTTTGTACCATAAAATACCTTAACTTCAGGACGAAGTTTCCTAAAGGGTGGGTGTATGTAACGACCCTTGATTATTAAGTATAATTAATTTAAAAATATAATCCTAAAAGATTAGCTCAACTGTATTTATGTCTTAAAATAACATTTGTAATAGATTATTATTAAATAGTGGTTCATGAGGGTTAATAATTGATTTAATTATTAATTAATTCATTAATTAATAAAGTATTAAATAAATGGTGGATAATATGATATAATATTAAATTGGGTTACGTATCCCACAAGGGATAACGTATTCAATACATTAGGATAAGTAATAAAGGAGGGATAAGGGTATTAACGGTGGGGGGATAAGGGTAATAAAGCAGTTAGGTAGGAGTTAATGTGGGGAAGGCGGTGAAGGAGGAATAAGGGGGGGGAAAGGAGTTGAGAGGGGATCGATTTTTCATTCTACGAGAGTGGAGAAAGGATTTTGGGAGATCTTTGAGTATTGGACAGAGGGAGGAATTTTGTGAGGGGCATTGACAGAGTGGAATTTACAGTGCACCAGGGGGCTACTAGAGGTTTTGGGCTTAGAGGGCTAGGATATCCGTTGATATCTTAGGGCTAGGTGCTACTAGTCGACAGGGAGGTTGGTTTTCGGTGGTGTCCTAAATAGAAAGCTAAAGGAGCAAGCTAAGGAAGCAAGCGACAACATCAGGTTCAGGTTAGAATTATGAATTGTTTTGAATTAAATTGTTATTAAATTTTATTACTATGAAAAAATAGATTTCGAATGTGCTAGATGAAGTAATTTTTAAATTTTACTGTTGTGTTCTAATTCAATGGTTGTTTAAATTAATGTAGAGTCATTACATGATTTATCATTTAAAGCAACAATTAACATTAATCTATAATTATAATGCCATAAATAACGCAACATTCTAAAATCATTAAACTCAATCCAATTTTAATCAAGAATAATGAATAGTTAAAAATTATCATTTTAAGAGAAATTTAACATTTAATTTATAATTAACACAATATATAAGACTTCAATGCTAATTTACACTTCCTATTACAAGGTACCACAAGAAGATTCTAATGAAATTTAATAATCAATGTCGACTTACAATGAATGAAACCTTTATTAAATAAACACCATCTATCCTTTAATAATTAAAACTGTTGGGCGATTATTAAATGAAACAGCAACAAAAAGAGCCACTCTCATTATCATGATAAGATTTACTTTAATAATAATCAACTTTTAAATGGAAGAAACCTTTAATAACAAAAACACAATCAAATTGTTAATAGTTAAGATTGTTGGGTGAATAAAAAAGAATCAACAACAGGAACCTCCACTCTTATTATCCTGATAAACTTAGCTTTCAAATCGACTTAAATGAATAAAACCTTTCGAGTAATCTGCTCATGCACCCTTCAAGGTCGGAGTAAAGGAACGTGTGTTAGGCGAAGTCTGTGCCTAAATAAGGGCGCATTGTCCCAATGGTGGTCTAACTGTACTGACCAACCAAGAACCAACTGTCATAACAATAAAGAAAACTGTGGGGACAAGTTAGGTCTTAAATCAAGGTGATTTCAGGATGAGGCGACTGTTGTTTTTATAATGGGCATAACACACCTCTAGAAACAGTGTCACCGTACGTGCATGCACCCACTCAGCCTATTGATTCCAACCCAACACACATCGAGAAACTATAGCATCTACATATGGCACCTCGAGGAGAGCCTGCATGGATCCCAAGGTCATACTCTACGTGTAAACTACCCAACAGAGAAAAGAAAAAAACAAGGGCAGGACACAACCATCCATCAAATACAAACGCAGGAGGTTGTCCCCGCAGCCTGTCCAGCACCAACCTTCAGCTTCACACAACCCAATCTGCCTAAACAGTCCACCCCAAGGATTCAACCAATGCAGGTAGGCAACACAACTTCTCATACTTCTGCACCTGCTAACCCTCATAACTATGCTCCCAGAAGGGTAAACTTCCTAAATCATAGTTTAATTTTCATTTCACATCTTCTGATAATAAGCGACCTTGTGTTTTTAAGATGGTTGTAGATGAGACATGGCCGAATCACAGCCGAAATCCTTACAGAAAATGCAGCTCGAATGCCTCCATGGAAGGTGTCCTAAGTTTTTGTCCTGTTTATTGTAAGCTCATTTCCTCTTTGATCAGAAACATCCCTTCGTGATCCAAATTCCCTATTATATGTTTGAGGAATTGGACTGTCGAACCCTAAATTGGAAATGAGAGTTATCTATCGACCTCTGTATCTCTCAAGTTGAATCTTGTTTTACTGTAGGGTTGATCTAAGTTGTTCCTGAGATCACTTTTGAACCCATATCCCATAGTATCCATTTCGTTGAAGGAGATTACTGAGAAACAAAAATGTAAAACTTAGACAAGGATGAGAATCTAGTTACCTTCTGTGATGCTCCCTCACTCTGTCTTGTCCCTGATCAGATAAGACATTGGACCTTGATGCACTGATAACGATACAAGTTGATTTTTTTATGTGCAAACAATAACTAACCCACCTCGCAGACGTATTATTATGCCGCCAATACACAACCTCTAACTGTAGAGCCAGATTACGTAGCCAGAAGTAACACATCTGGCAGAGGTAAGGGCGCAGACAACCAATTTATATGGCCCACCTAGGGAGGGCATAAACAGTGATGCAGGGAAGCGATTTTACACAAAAGCAGAGGCGGAAGGAGGTGGTTTTAATACGGTTGCAGGGGCGAAATGAACAGAGTTATATGGTTTGCAAAGAATATGGTTACTAAATCAAATTCTCAGTTTTATCAACTTCTAACCACATTTAGCGAAGCTGTTAGACTATGTAAAACTGAAGCATAGACCACAGAATCAACTGTCCCTTAAACCTACACCTTTTATGGTGGCAAAGGAATACCATTTAAACATGAAATTTAAACAGAAATTTAAACATGAAATTTAAACAAAAGTTTAAACATGAAATTTAAAAAAAAATTAAACATAAAATTTCAGAAATTGATTCAGAAAAAATTTAAGTCTTAAAATTCAGTCATAAGAATTTTCAAACACAAAATTCAGGAGTTTGTTCAGACACATAAATTTTGTCAAATCGAGCATGTTAGACGGACATGTTTCCTACACAATGAACCATTTGCAACCACAAATAATACACCTACAGATCCAAATCTTACATCCTACACAATTTATCATTCAATCGAAAGGTCGTACCTTGGCCTATTCTCCTGCTCCGAGTGTTGTCCGCGCGCTCCGTGCAAATCCTTCTCGCCGACTGTCGAGACTACATCGGTACCTCCCAGCCAACGCTAGGGGTACTTCGCTTCCCCCGTAGCCCTCCCGAGCCACAAAGGGGCCACACACTATCCAGATGGTACGTCTAGCTCCTAGCTCGCCTCGCAAGGCCGAGCTACCACTCCTATCTGAGCTGGGAAATCCCAACTCCCCATAGGTAATCAGTCAAGTCACAAATCTGGCAATGTAACGTTACGCTAACAATCGATCCCCATCTTCCTTCTCCTCTCTCTCTTTTATAGACTTTTAGCACTTCCACTCTTTCCCTGATCTCATTAAATTTTAAGTTTTAATAAAAATCTTCCAAAAATTCTCTTTCGCACAAGTGTCATCCATCCCCCACTTTCCCCCAATAATTATTTTATTTAAATTAATAATTGTCTCATTTCCCTCACCCACCTAGAGTTACTCCTAAATTTACTCCTAGGTGTTCCTAGATACCTGTACAGGTTTTAAATACTTTCCCTAAAATGAAGTTGCTAATTTAGTTCAATTTAGAAGGTTCTTAATTGCAGATTCTTTACTAAGTTGACCTCACTTTTTACCATAAGTTTCCTTCTTTCCCTTTTTATGTTGCCTTATTCCAGTTTCCTAATTTTTATATTTCCCTATTTTACTTTTATTATTAATTTAGTATCTTTTTAAACTATCAAAAGTTAAAATAAACTAATTTCTTCTTGACATTTTATATCCATTTTTTTTTAATTAAATTCTTACTCTCTTCATTTTACGCCCAAAAATTTATGAAGACCAAAACTATTACTTAAGTGGTTTTTAGTTTAAATTTTATTATTTTATTTTTATAAGGTATATTTTCTTAAGGGTAGACAAAACCTTACCCTTAGAGAAGTTTTAGACTTAGAACATAGATTCTGAACTGGGCGACAATTAATTGGGGAAGTTGTTTTAAAATTTCTTAAAGTGTTGTCTGTCTTAGGGCCATCTAGGTTCCTCCCTCTATCATCATCAACACGACGTGCCCTTCAGGACGCACCACGTGCTCCAAGGGTGCCACTCGCCTCTTTTGTTTCTTTTGTGCGATGTGCCCTTCAGGATGCACCACATGCTCCAAGGGTGCCACTCGCCTCTTTTGTTTCTTTTGCGTGACGTGTCCTTCAAGATGCACCACATGCTCCAAGGGTGCCACTCACCTCTTGAATGATTGGTAGAAATCAATAACCCCTGGAGTCAACACTCCGCCAGGTGAACTTGTGGGAGACTAAGGGATTCTAAGGAATAAGGCCCCCACCTTATTGCGCGCCCCTTAGAATCATCACGATCAATTTTCGCAGTCTACCCTCGTAGCATCGTGGGTCCTCTCGAACTAGGTAATCATTAACCTATAGTTCGAGCCACGGCGAGAGTGCTAGTAGGCTATGGCAGGGCTGTTGTCCACACATCTCCCTCAACCTCTCTGGTAGTCGTGTGTGTGGCCCCTTTACTCCATATGTGAGTCTGTTCAGCAAGCTATCGTTAGCCTGCATCATCAACAATCATGTCAGACATGTCCACGTCATATCATCTAATCAAATGTACTAAAATCACAGAAAAACAATCAAACCCCAATAGCACACTCCCTGACTCGATCAAGAGTCCAAGGGTTATGTTGATGCCTCTACATCCTCAAGGTCCAAAACCCTGCACACTCAGTAAAACCAAGTCAATAGCACCTGTCTATGTCAATGCAGTAAAATAACATGTGATCTGTCCATGATGCATCAAAATCAAAGACAAATGTTTTAATATCATAATAATCCAGATCACTTGCGAGCAAGTGTCCTCAAAGAATAAGTTTTCTTAGTGTGCCAGTGCAGGATGTTACATCTGGGTATAGGATGGAAAATATAAGAGAAAGCTATTTTCATCTTCAACCCTCTTATTGTCACAAAGATGACACACTCTTTAGTCCCATGGCATTTTCACTATAGAGCGCATGAGAATTTGTTCTTATTTTAGCAATGTTTTTTTTTTCCTTACACTTGTCAAAACACAGAGATAATTTTGATCTTCTAGATTAGGATTGATTACCTCCTTATAATACCTTAATTTTATTTTCCCCTCTAACTCTTTATCACATCACATTTTCTCCTAAAATTTATTATAATAATATTTTTAATACTATCCATATTTTTATGCCATCCCCACTTGAGTCAAAGGTGGTTATGGATGGAGTTTGAATCAACTTTAGGAAGCCTCTTGTCTTCCATGTTGTTTATCCTTACATTTGTATTTTTCAAAAAAAAAAATTCTTTTTTTTTCTTTGCTAGCGTGTTTTTGTTACTTGTGGGACTAGCCTGTGGTCTAAGAAACCCTGACTCAAGAACATCTAAGCCATCAAAATCACCTTAGTATAACATTTGGTCCAGGACACACCAACCCTCAACATGGTTGTATTTTCTTGGGTGTCTCTTGCCAACTACCGCTAATTTCAAACTTTGACCACCTTACATAAATAAACCGTAAAAATCAAATTACACTAGCATTCAAACTTATTTATAAGTAATTTATTTATAATTTATTAACTGTTCATTTAAATAAAATACAAGTATATTATTAATTAAATTAAAATAAAAACGTTGATTGAAATGCATATTGTTTCTACTTACCAAAAGATAAAGTATATCCCCTTATTAACTCCATGATTGATTACCCAAATTTTAGTATAGTTATACTTGTATTTTTTAAACTTATGTTTTTAATTTTGAAATTTACTTTTTTTTCTAATTTATATTCGAAACTTCATTAAGCAAAGCTAATCACTATATATTTATGTGTAAATGTATGTACTATATAAGTACGTGTGGAATGTTTATTTAAATATAGTTATATTGTTAACTAAATTAAGATACATATATTAATTATATTATTAACTAATTTAATTGTATTTATTTAAAATGAAGCTTATTAATAAAATAAAAAGTTGAATATTTGATTTTTTTTTTTTTTTTTACACCAACCAACGGGGAAATATTTTGGATCAAAATGGTGTGGTCAAGACTACTGAGTTACAATACATCACATTCAGAGTTACATAGCTATAACTATTCAAAATTGTTTAGAATAAGCCTATTTCCCAACAAAATTCTAGCTTTCCCCTAATATTGTTCCATAATCTAGCAGCACTACAACGTTGAATAATATGCAGAAGGTAAAAAATACCAGTGATACATATACTGAGGCAAAACATGTATAAAATGAAATTTTTTTTAAATCAACTACTAATTTCATTTTGAAGGCTTGATATTTCCTTGTTATTCCTATCCTTAACCACAGGTTCGTTGAGGTTTGGTATTGGAGCTATTGATGTGTTTGATACAATTCTTGCACTGCTTGATGATGACAAATGAACTTTGGTCTCCTCTCTTTGATCCAATCACCTTTGAAGATCCTCATTTTGACCCCTCAAAGCATAAAATTCATCTTGGAGTTAGCCAATTAAAGTGTGATGTTGTACCAAAGTATCTAGATCATAAGAGAAAGTCAAACTAAGAGAACAGACCCTGATAAACAATCTATGTCGATCTTCGAAATCATTTGCTTCCATTTTTCTATCCTTTAGATTCCTATAATCCCATGGGTCTATTCTTTTCCACGTTGAAACAATCTTCATAGTCTCAAGATAATTGTTGGACCGGGTTGGAGAATTATTTTCACAGTAAAACCGACGTCGAAATGGGACCAGCAATAATCCAAAGTATCCAAGACAACCATGGAAACACCATAATGTGACTAGAATAATTCAAAGTTATTATGAAGTGAGTAACCCAATGCCTCAAGACAAAACACATGCTTAGCAAGAAAACACCAAGAAACACCAAAGACAAGGAGATGAGGGGATGCTTCCAACTGATGACCCAAGCTTCTCCAATTTTGTTTTTAACAATGCTAGTTGTGTTATAGTTTTTAACAATCCACTTCCATATCATCCTATAGTTGTGCTATTATTTTTCACTTAGTAACCCAATCTCATACATTTTTTCATGCAATCAAGATCCATTCCACCTCCATTATCTTGGAATAGAAGAGTTGGACTATTGTCCCTAGGGTTCTAAATTTTGTCAACAATGAAAAAAGTTCCACTATTTTGAAAATATTCAACTACATTATCAAGCAACTTCGAAATATCTCCAAATTCCATGTGTCAAAAGTCGCATTAGAATGTAGCAATTTTGGATGTAATTGAACCTGATACACGCCACCTGGTAAAGATCACTTTTGTTCATTTTGGACATCATAATCCCCATCTCTCGAAAATTGATTAAAAATATTTTTCTTTGAGTTTATACCTGAACAGTTCATTCAAAGGGAAAATGAATGCAAATGGCATTCTCTTTGCATCACATTTTATAATCTCCACCCCTTCGCAGAAAATATATAATATAACAATAATCATTATCTGATCTAATTTGACACTCTAAAGGGTGCACTACAATCTCACATCTTTCCGCCTCAAATTGTCATTTCAACTCAGGTGTACTGCAATCTCATGATGCCTGGGCCTCCAAATGGTTCATTTCAATCCCATTATCTCTCTGCCTCAAAACGATCCTTTTTTACGCATCGATACAATTTTTGTCCTTTGCTACAAGATGGAAGCTAAGTAGTATCACTATTTATCTCAATTAGAATAACATGGTTATAACATCTCCTCTCTTTAGTGCAAGACTCAATATAACCATAATAAACTAGAGTAAAACTTAGGTCAAAGGGAGTGAGTTTTTGGGTTATGATGGGGTTGTAAAAATTAGAGCATCCACCGAAACAATATTAAGCTAAAAAAAACTTTCCCTAAAATCCTTCTTGTATAAAAAGGTATCAAGATGTATTGAATTAGATAATGAGAAGTGTTAACCTGTATTTAGCAAACTATCTTTGGGGGAAACCCAAATTTGATTAGATCCATCAATGGGAACTTTAGGCATCTTCTCACTTTCTTCTGGGAATAAAATGTCATACAAATGGTAGGTTCCTAAGGGATCGTCCTTTCTCAGTGCTTGGATTGATCCTTGAATATGTTCCTTGGTGGTTGATATATGTTCCTTGGTGGTTGATGTGTCTAGGGCCCCTGGATGTGTTCCATGGAATCCTTGCAAAGTGCTTGGATTGATCCTTGGATGTGCTCCTTGGTGGTTGATATATTTCCCTACATGTGTTCTAGGGCCCCTGGATGTGTTCCAAGGAACCCTTTCCTAATGCATGGGTTGATCCTTGGTCTTGTACCTTGGTGGATAAGACCCTAGATGTGTTCTAGGGAGCCCAGATGTGTTCTGGGGCAACCTGGTCTTTCACCATGTAGATCTTGGTGTAATACCAAGATGTGTTGATGTGTGATCCTCTTCCTCTCTCCTGGGATGGTCGATGAGACCTAGGAGTGCCTGTGAATATGGACATGACCACATTGTCGATGGACCCCCTTATGCATTGATGATAAATTTTATAGATCATTATGACACTCATGTTGACTTGTTTTTCCATTGTTGACCCCCCATTGACTTTGTCTTAAAAGGTACCCCCTTATTGTTTTATGTGATTGATGTTTTATTTATGTGATTGGGGTTTCATATGTGTTTAGGGTTTTTATAATTAACATTAATATTAATTGACATTTTAATTTTTATTTATATTAATTAAATGTCAATATTTAATTATAATTTTAAATTTCCCTAACCCCTCTCCCTAACTATAAATAAGACCCTGCCCTCTAGCATTATATTACACTCACACTCACTCACTCCTCACTCTCCTATTGGTTGTGTCCACCTCAGTTGTTCTCTCTTGATGATGGTGCGACCTCGTTTTTGGACTATATTTTCAGATCCTAGTTTTTTTTTGTTGGTACAGCCTCTCCATTTTATGTAACAATTTTAGATTTGAATATTTTTTGTTGGTGTGGCCTCTCTATTTGATGTAACAGTTTTAGATCTGAGTTTTTTTGTTGTAGCCTCTTCATTTGATGTAACAATTTTAGATTTGAGTTTGTTGGTGCAGACTCCCCATTTGGTGTAACAATTTCAGATCTGAGTTTTGTATTGGTCTTGGTATTGGTTGGAGTGTTTATCCAATACTGCCTTCTTTTCAGTTATGGATGGTTTGATATATATGGATTGTTTGTTATGGAGGGTTTGCTTTTTTGATATGGAGAGTTTTTTTGTCTCATTTTTTGGAGTTCTTTCTGTCCCTTCTTGTGGGGTACTTGGTTTTGTTTTATCAGCTATGGTCAATACCTTGTTGTCCTTCTTGTGGATTACTTGTTGCAGTTGTCTTGTGATGGTCTATACCTTGGAAAAATTGTTCCTAAGTCCTTATGATAGAGATCAAACCCTAGAGGTTTGATCCATGAACCTAAAACTATTTCTGAGCATATTATAAAGGTTTTCATCCACACATGTGACTGATACATATTTCTTAGATCATGAGGTAATATTGAGGTTTGTCTTTTCACTCAAAAATTTTGTTTGTATTCAGAATTTAATTTAGATCTGTTTATTTCTTTTCTCATATATTCTGATCTTGTGAACAGAAAAATAAAAAGGCATTATTTGTTTTTTATTTTCCCTAATTCTAAGAATTTTCCCATGACTTTCACCAAGGGCACACTACTCTAGGAATTGTCCTCATAACTTCTTGTGACCATTATTATTTCTATTATTAGCCTATACAAAACATCACTAAAAAAGACAATGCTCAGAATCATACTAAGCTCTCTATTACTAAGCTCTTGTTATGGAAACTACGTGATATGGCACTCAAAGCATAACTCATATCTACAACTTATAGAACTCACTATGAATCTTCTATATGATTAGAGTGGTATCATTATTAGGAAGATCCAGTATGAAGATTGAGACTAATTGGATTATTACTTGTATTATACCAATCTTACTGAGGCAGTGACATCAACTATTAACTATAAGCTAATCCATATTGAATCTAATCACATTTATTATGGATATTGTGTGTTCAATTCAGAATAATATGACGTGTCTAATTCAGACAAGTACTGTGATTTGAATAAAGCTTTAACATGACTAATAAGTATTGATCTAATTTGTTTAACTATGCTTCTACTGGTATGATTACATACTTATATCTATGATTTACATTGCTTATGATGAACCTGTTCATATGGTAAGTAATAAAAGCCCATTCTTTATATACGATAGTATCATTACCCCTATAACTATAACATGTAAGAGATTACGATAATAAGGTAACCATTACTTATGCATGGACTAGTAATACCTGTATAGCCTTATTTACTCCTATTATGTGATGTATGTACCTGATGAGTGCAATGAATATGGAATAAAGGGGCATTCACATTACCTCATATAGGTGAATAGAAATAAGCTTACATCATATTTGTACGAAGCTACTTGTATCTCATATGTAGAAACAAAAATAAATACCAAGAATCACTTCTATTACCATAAGTTGATAGGTATGAATATGGTATGATCACAACAATATGAGTTCCATATTCTTGAATAAGTATAGATCATTAAATGTATATATAAAGGGAATAGATTATGTGAAATAAGAATGTCATATATAATTGATATGGAACCAATGTAAGATGTAAGTGATATGTTGAAACTTAGGTATTATGTCTAATTATTCATATAGGTCAGATTGTATTACACAACTTTCATTGTAATTACCTAATATTGGTACAACTATAATACAGAGAAGAGTGTAATCTCCATAGTAATAACAATAACTAAGCTATCATAATAAGCAATGCGTACTATCATATTCAAAGCATAGGTTTGTATACCATTACATATCACATGCTCGTATTGATTACTATGATTCCCCACTTAAGTACAATATATGCATTACTATTAATGTGTATAATTGATTACGGATAAACACATAGGGTTAACCTCAACACTACATATAAGATTATCACATTGTTATGATATGAAAGATGTGTAGTAAGACCATGGAAACTTATGAGCTTATATCGAGTAATCAGATACAAGAAAAGTATATATATGGGTTTCATTACCTTATCATAGGTAACTAGTAGAGATAATGGTATAAATATTATCATGTTCATTAAGCCGATATAACAAGGGTAACATAACACTTGTATGGGTTTATCATATGTATTAGTCCATATTCAATGATTACATCTATTTGTATTAGTATCACTAAACATGTTATTCACTATATACCCTTATTAGGATGATACAAAAGAATTACTTCATTTTAAAATTTTCTAGTTGCAAAATTTAAAAATATCAAAAAAATAAAAATAAATTGACATTTATTTTTAAATACCTTCATGATGTCAGAATTGTGACGTTTTGTAACATCGATCATATGGCACATACGTCAGTGATATATAGCATGTTGTCGGTTGAGCTACGTTACTATAAGTCGAAATTGCGACGTATGGTAATGTCACTCCCATGGCATCAATGCCAATGATATATAGCTTATCGTCAGTTGAATGACGTTACTATAAGTTAGAATTGTGATGTATGGTAACATATCTCCCATGGAACATAATTTGGAGATATATAGAATGTCGTCGGTTGAGAGACATTACTATATGTCAAAATTGCAATGTATGGTAACGTCGCTCCCATGGTGTCCACATAATGGAGACCGACGAAATTGGATGTTTAAATTCCAATGTCTTTGACATCGTTGTAGCGATGATTATATGGGGTTTGGATAGTAAAATGTGATATGACACATGTTTGTATGAAACGTCGCAATAGAGACAATATCTATGTCATCAGAAAAGCGATGTCATGTGAAATGACGTTTGAGGGGGTCCATTATTTGTCGTTGTCCTAACAAACAAAAGTGGCAATTGCGTCGAATGCTCAGTTAGAATTTGACCCAAATGTACTAGTGCTAAAATGTGAATGTTACTAAGAAAGAGACAGGGCTTGTATGTAACCTTTATAATATATTCAATCTTGAGGGTTTAAGGGAGCTGTGTGGGGAGGAGGTCCAAGAAGATATTATGGATGTGCCTATTGGCACCCACACTACCTTGGAGGATGAGGGGAAGGATTGGATTGGGAGGGTTTTGGAAGGGGAGTTAGTAGTTTTCTCTGTGGGAGTGGGGCAAGGAATAAACTACCTGTGTTGATTGTGGATCAGTCGAGAGAGTTGTTGAGGGTGAAGGATACTATCATCATTGGAGGAACTACTAAATGTCTAGGTGATTTTTGTATTACTTTTGAGAGGGATTCTCTGAACTATGGGATAGAGGAAGAAAGGTTAAATTTGCAGAGTGGGAAATCGATTGCATAATCTTAGGGGGGTAGAACAAATACTCAAAATTTTTCCTCGGTAAGGAAGTCTAGGTCTTTAGTGAATGTTGGTAGTTCGGCTTGCCTTACAAATTATTTGGTAAACCCTATATCAAATATTTCTGTAGGTTTGGAGGAGGGGACTGAGCCTTCTCCTTTAACTGTACAAGTTGTAAAACATTGTGGGGCTATCAAGGAAATTGTAGAAACCCTGAGTGATAATATTCAGACAGAACTGATTGTTCTCTTTGAGATAAACGAGTCTTTGATAAATTTTATTCCTTCTTACAAAGATATCCTTAACTGGTCTCCTCTACCAATTTTTTTGGTGGATACCTTTTACCAAAGACTTTAGAAAAGAACTTGAAGGATGATAACTTAATGAATGTTTCTTCTCACAATTCGGTGGGAGAGGATTCACTGTTGAAAGGGTCATTCATGGAGGCCTAGAAAAAGATTTTTCTGCTCTTAAAACTAGAAGTGCGAAGAAGCTAGTGAAAGAGAAGGAGATCAATGCCACTGCTATTTTTTCAATGATAGATGGTCCACGGGTGCTTAGATCTCAGAAATCCCTGGCGAGGGTTAAAAAATGATTGTACAAACCCTAAATTTTAGGGGAGTGCAGGCCACTCTAGAGTTTTTATCCCTCAAAAGGTTCCTAGCTTTAGTAAAACCAAATGTTTTACTTATCCAAGAAACAATGGTTAGTGAAGCAAAAGCAATACAACTTTTTGTCAAACTACTTCCTAATTGGTACGTCTGTGGGGTGGATTCTTCAGGACTCTCAGGCATATTGCTAACTGCTTGGAATCCAAGAAAAGTTGAATTTTCTTCTCTCTTGAGCCCTACAGGGATATTGCTGGATGGACTAGTTAAATACATAAATAAAAGACTGAAGTTTATTAATTGCTATGGACCTTATCCTGATAGAGAGGAGTTTTGGGAGGTAATTAAAAGGGATGGTTTAATTAAAGAACATAATATTATACTCAGAGGCAACCTAAACTTTACCACTTCAAACATAGAAGTGTGGGGATCCCATGCTAAAGATGATCCCTTACAACTTTATTTTATTCATTCGATACAAGTTGAAGAGGTGGTGGATGTTGAGCCTATAAAGCTACTTCCCACCTAGAGAAATGGCAGAGGAGGTTAGGATTACATAGTTAAGAGATTGGATCACTTTCTAATAACTGAGGATCTAACACTTTCAAGTCTCAGATACATAACTTGGGTGAGTAATTTAAATATTTTTGATCATATGCCAGTGATTCTCCATTTCGAACAAGATAAAGAAAATTCATGTTATCCTTTTAAATTCAATTCTGTGTGGCTTGAGGAACCAAAATTTGTTAATTTAGTTTTATCCAACTGGAATGGACTGTTGGGAACAGAGATTTTAAATCATATAGATTCATTGTTTAAAAATATTAAGCTACTTAAGTATTTCGTGATAAGTTGTGAAAGAAAGAGAAAACTAGAAGAAAAGTAAGAATTGGTGAAGGTAGAAATTGAATTGGACACACTATACATTGATTTTCCCAAGGGCTTTGAGAAGGAGGAAGAAAAATTGTTGGTACTAGAAAAAGAAGAGGAAATCAGTTCTACTAAACCAGAAGGAGGAAACTTGGAGACACAAGAATAGGATAAACTGGTTTCCATCAAGAGACATGAATACTAAGTTTTTTCATGCTTATGCAAATTCCAGAAAACAAAACAATACTATTTGGGATATTACTAAGGAAGATGGAACATTGATCACAAGTAATCAAGGACTACAAAAGGAAGCAGTTAGATATTTTCATCATGTCTTCAATGTTGGTTGTGGAGCCTGATTATCTTCTTGATACAGAGGTTCTTTGCTTTCAGCCGTGTCTATACCCCATGAAGTATTTACACCCCAGAAGTATGTACACTCTTCCACGCGGGGGAGTGCAGAGGAGGGGTACCCCCTCTGCGGGGTGCAGGGGGGAGATCCCCCCGACTGGGGGGTCTGGGGGAAAGCGGGCCCCCAGCGGGGGTTCGAGGGCAGCGTCCCCCGATGGGGGTTCGGGGGCGAAGCCCCCGAAGCAAAAATTGCCTTGTAAAATTATATGTAATTTCATTGTAAATCTGGACCGTTCATTATAAGGTCGCAGATCTAACGGTAGAGATTATGTTAGGGTTTTTTTTCCCTAGAAGGCAACCCTCTTTTATGAGGGAAATGTATTGCGGCTATTGAATGATGGTGAATATTGTATTCTGAGTGAGGAG
>ML788446.1:28809-39040 GCA_009831015.1 Picea engelmannii
GATCTAAAAAAACCTTCATTTAGGCCCTCAAAATGGCCCCGGAAGTTAAAACCTGCTAAAAATAGTAAATTGCCAAAATTGCCAGAAAACTGTTTTGAGCCAGTCGGAAAAGGTGGGTGGCCACCAATATCCACCTGGATCAAGGGGGCATAGGGGGGAACTAATTCATCCCACTTGGTCTAGGGTTCAAGGATGGGAACCCCCAAACAAAAGTTTTAGGTTTTTTTTGGTCAAAATTTAGGCTTGTTTTGGGCTTTTGACTCGTTGTAATCTAATTCTAGTTACGGAATGAAGGTTGTAATATAGTCCAGGTTAAAAAATTAGGGTTTTGGATGATGCAAAATACCTTTGTATTGTATTGTGAATGAAGAATTTAATATAATGAGAAGAGAGAGATGCAACTCTAAGGTTTTCTAGTTTTACTGGTTAAGGGTTTGTAGGGTAAATATATGTGTAATATGTATATGCCATTGTTGTTCTTTTATTTTGATGAATAATATGTATGCATTATTTCACTTCAAAGGTTTAAAAGCTACATTTGGCGGGTAAAGCCAAGAAAGTAAGGGACAATAACTAAGCCACTCCTTGTGTCCCTCGACCTTGTTCTCTCTATGATGTCCCAAGTCATGCCACAAACCTATTCCCTATGCTACAAGAATTAAGGAAACTTTTTCATCACCCCAAAGAAGTACCATTACTACTCATCCCTACTATTGCAAATACCTCCTATGCCCCTTGAAGAAACTACCCAAGTGTGCATGAAGACTTTGGATTAAAATCATGTGTGTGTCATATGATCAACATACTATCATTACACTCACCATTGTCTTAATATATCTCATTCTAGGACCACATTGGTTATAGTTCGTGGGAAAACTATTTTAGTTCAACCCATGATCTATAAAATGCCACAAATATTCCACTGGAATAGTTCATCAGAATAAATCTTACAATTTTCTAAGATATTTTGTTATTGAATTTATTTCCTTCAATCCCAAATTTATTATTACTATCTTAATGCTCAAATTTATGGAAATAATTGAAATACAAAAATTAAAGAACAAGCAAATGAATCGACCAATCAAAACAATGAACATAAGATGTGACTTGGGAAAATTGATACAAGAGAAAACCAAGCTAGAAGGTGAGGCTATGCTCTCTTGTCTTTTATTTAGTTATGAAAATGAAAATATGAAGAAAGGGGCACTCACTATGAAGTTTCCTTTGACACTGTGGCTTGAATGACTGCGACAAAATATCCAAACTAGGACCTAACACTAAAATGCGCTTTGAAATCCAATTCCTCCAATGTTTCCACCCACAAAGTACCAAGATATATGAAAAATTATATAATGCTCCATTATGGATCAAACATCCCATTTAGGTAGGATTTTAGTCCCAAAAATATTTTATTGAATGAGGTGAGGAAATTTTTCCTCTACCATCTCCTTGGAGAACCATTTTTACTTTCCTGGAAGTTTTTCTTTCAATCCAATCTTCCAGAGGTCATGTCATCCCTATCTTTTAGTT
This sequence comes from Picea engelmannii, assembly GCA_009831015.1. Lineage (NCBI taxonomy): Eukaryota > Viridiplantae > Streptophyta > Pinopsida > Pinales > Pinaceae > Picea > Picea engelmannii. Next base: position 30,340 of record ML788446.1, read on the forward strand.
CTCGACTTCTTCTGCAAAGACGTATCTTCTACCAACTCCACCTTAGATTTTGGTGTTAATTCCTCTACAACAAGTTGATCCTACTATTGAGTAAATGTGCACATATGGAGGTAGGATGAGTTTGTAGGCATTATCACCCATATTCTCTAATACCTCAAAATGACCATACCACAAATCATTGATCTTCTTACTAGGACTCCCTATTCTTTCTTTCTTCAGTTGCAACCAAAATCTATCTCCCATTTTAAATTTTTTCTCAGTTCTATGCTAATTATGTCCAGTCTTGTATCTTTCATGTGACTTATTCAATGTCTATACTTACATTTAAAGAATTTGCCTAATTTTTTCAAGAAATATTTATATTTTAAATTCTTCATCTATGATGACTTACCTCCCTTCTGCTTTCTATCCATATACAACATCCAAGGGAGAAAACGGTAAATACCCAAAGAAAATTTTGAAAGGGGATTTACCAGTATAAGTATGGATTGCTCTATTATAAGAGTGTTGAATATAGATCAAAATTTCATACCAGGTATTTGGATTCTTCTAATTGTAAAATATCAAAAGATGAACCACTGCCATATTAACTACTTTAGTCTTCCCATCTATCTATGGATTGAAATATGTATATCTCTTCAACTTGGTGTCCATCTCTTCCCAAAATTTAGTCAAAAAATTCATTAAGAAATTTGGTATCCCTATCTAAGATGATGCTCCTCCGTATCCCAAAGTGCACCAAGACCTATTCAAAGAACATGTTTATTGCTCCTTTTCCTTTAATGGTATTTTTACAAGGCATACAAATACACACATTAATGAACCTGTCAATGACCACGAACATATATTCATGTCCCTTCCTATTTGTTGCAAAACCACCCATAAAATCCATGGAAATGCTTTCCTAGGTCAAGTGGGTATAGGTAAGAGATGGTATAAACCTTGATTTATATTATTGGCTTATTGGTACAACATATTATGTATCCTCTAATATACTAAGCTACATTTTTCACTATAGGCCAATACACATAACTTTGTTAGTTGTAAATTGTCTTCCCGACACCAAAATGTCATGCAACCTTGAGGTGTGAGCCTCTCTAATAAAATGAAATCTTTCACCTTCAGGGACACATAAATTCTCTATCTTGTATATCAACCCATTCTAGATATGATAGACAACCTTACCATCATCTTATTCTACACAAATTTGGCCTTGTAGCTATTTAAACACCTCTTTAAAGTCCTCATATTTTGTGTATGGATCATGGGAAAAAGGATTCATGTGCATAAGAGTTCAAAAAGTTGTAATATTAGATGTGGGTGGTTTTGAAATCATTATGCCAACTTATTAGTGTTTCCCTTCTTATATTTCATGACTAGATGAAACTACTGCAAAAACCTCATCCACTTGTAATGTCTAGTTTGTTGAAGCTTACTTTGGGCCTGTAAAGACTACAATGGCTATTGATCAATGTGAATAAAGGTTTCTTTTCCCATTAGATAACATTTCTACTTATTCATAACTTTAAATATGGAATATAGTTTCTTATCAAATGTAGGGTAGGCCAAGATTCCCCCATGAAAAATTTCAGAATTATAGCATATCAGATTAATTCCCTACATCAAGACTGCTCTCTTAGCATATCCACTTCGATCCATATCCAAATTTAAAGGACTCTGCAAGTTAGGAAATGAAAGAAGTGTTTCTTGAATGATTTTCAATTTCCTATCATTGAAATATTTCTTGTGATTCTTTCCCTATTGGAAACTCTTACCACTTATTTTTGTGGCATGGAGTGGCATATCTATCACTAAAAATAATGCTATTAAATTCCATATTTATTTCCTAGCCCCAACAAAGATCCTAAATTCAGTGAAATTAGTAGGAGCTAGCGACTTGAGCATGGCCTCCATATTCATGGGTTCTATCTTGAGTTCTCATCCACCAATCACATACCCCAAATACACCAATGATTGTTGAGAAAACTCACATTTCTCAAGGTTAGCCATTAGTTGATGTTTTTTAAGAGTATATAACACGTACATGATATGTGGGATGTTTTGTTCCCAGGTAGATCTATAAAACAATATATCATCCAAATATATTATAACAAATGAATCTAAATAGTGACACAATACAACATTCATCAATCATCATAAATGTAGTTGGTGCATTATATAAACCAAAGGGCATGCCCAATCATTCATAGAGTCCTTTCCTTGTACTGAAGGAAGTTTTATAGGTACCTTCTTATTTAATGCATACCTGGTGGTATCTTGATTTGAGATCCAACTTCGTTAAGTACTTTGCATGATGCAACTGATTTAACAAATCATTGATCCTGGGAAGAGGGTATCAATCTTGATTGTGATATTTTTCAAAGATTTGTAGTCGATACACATTCACGAATTCCCATCCTTTTTGGGTACTATGATAATAGGTGATCTATGAGGTGAGGTGCTTGGTCGAGTTGCTCCATGCTCTAGTAATTGTTGCAACTATTTCTTCACTTTGTCTGCTTCCATAATAGATTTTCTATACAACCCAATATTTGGCAATGTGGAGTCAAACAATAATTGTATCTCATGATACACTTCCCTCTTAGGTGGTAACCCTCTAGGCTCATGGAACACTCCTCTATATGATAGGAACAACTCCTCGAGTTGATGTTTTTTTCTCTTTGGTACATCCCTTTAGGAATGACTTGACTTTTACCAATTTATTCCTTGGATAATTCTCTCTTGAGAAAAGAAATATAAATTATCTACTAGAATTGATCAACTTTTGTCTTGGGTAGCACTTACCAAAGAGATATTTGATTTATCTTTGTACGCATTGATGATGGAAGTCTTCCCATCCCTGATTAGGATTTACTAGTTTTCCCTCCTCGTGAATTTCACATCCCTCATATGCATGTAGGGGCTTCCAAACACTACACCAAAGACATCAAGTGATGATGCATTTAATTCAACTTCATTAATAAATATTCACTTATAGTAAATTTGATATTACAACATTTAGTGAACTTGAGCTCGACATATTTATTTACCCATCTCAATGGATATGGAATAGGATGATTATTCTTTTCTAATACAAGCTTGTTGACCAGATCAAACACTCTAAGGTTGGCTTCCGAATTAGAATTAAATAAAGCATCCAACTTTATCCTTTTGATACATATATTAATATGGAAGAGTTTTTTCATCTCCTTCTCTTCACTATGATGAAGGCTATTTAAATCCAATCCTATCAATTTCCTCTTCTTTCCATCCTTCTTACAATTCTTGGATTCATATATGGAGGTAGATTCCAACACTGATCTTCAATTTGACCATTTCTATTACAATGTTTGTAATCATTGTTTGGATCCTTGCATTGATGTGCAATAGTTGTCATTTTGTTTTCTTTTCCTTTCTACTTCTTCTTTCCCTCTTGGGAATAATCTTGGTGGTATTTTTATTTCAAACCACTTGGTTGTCTTTTCTTATGGCCCATGTTTTCTAGGTATCATGCTTATACACAAGTCTCATCAACGATCCTAGGATTGCAGAACATCACTCATTTCTTTAGATGGTTATGTAGATCACGTAGATACTTGAGGAGTATGTTTGGGTTCTTGTGATATATACCCAATAAATGTCACACCCCTCACCCTACTAGGAGAGGGTACCACATCTTACCTTGGATAAATCTCTAGAGAATTCTTGATAGGAGATTCCCCCTCCTCTTAGATCCCATTAAATTAATGGAATCCCACACATATATCATATTTACACCTCTATTGGGCATATACCCCCACCCAACTACTCATTTCCCTTAAGGATTGACACCTTCCCTCTACACCTGGGTATGTATACAAGGGCCCCTTGGCCAAAGTGTCACTTTGTTTTCACTTTCTCAACATTACTAGGCCCCTCAATACCTAGTAGTTTGTCGCACACATATAATATATATGGAACCTAGAATTTAATGACACCAACCCATGCCTATTAGATGTCTATCACATCCCCTGCCCATGCCCTTCATGTAGATAAGGGAAATCTAGATATGACAAAGAAACCTAACTACCTATGGGATGCGATGCATCATCAAACTTTCTTCCTCCCCAAGGAGACATGTCAACCTACCATGTCCTCGGAGATATGAACAATTGAAATCAAAGACATCATCCCCATGGACATGTTGATTGGGTTAAAAACATGATCCTAGACTTAGACAATTTCGAAGGGGCAATATGGCCAACATTTTCCCCATTATCAAAGTGGACATATAAGTAACCCTAGGCAGTAAGGAATACATTCTCCTAGGAGTAGCATGTTCCTCGGAGGAGGTGGTCACATATAAATCTCTCTTCCAAGAGTTTTGTCACATTTTTACCTGGTCGTATGTTGAAATGCTCACACTTGATTTGACCATTATTGAATATCATATCAACAGGTGGCCAAATGCATCCCTTGTCCAACAGAAACAATGACTGCTTCATCCCTCCAAAGTCATGGCCATTAAATCTAAGATTGAAAAACACCACAAAGTTAGTTTTATCTATCCCATTACATATATTTCATGTGTATCCAATCATGTCCATTTGGAAAAAAAGTAGGGTATTATCCATTTTTGTACTGATTTTCATGATTTAAACCAAGATTTTCCCAAAGACAACTTCCCAACCCCATTCATTGACGAGGGTATTGACAAATGTGTGAAGAATTAGGTCATTTCTTTTATAGATGATTCTTAGGGTTAAACCGATTCAAATCTGCCATGAAAATAAGTATAAAATATCTTCAATCACACTTTGTGGCACTTTCTCCTACAATGTTATGCCCTTTAGGCTCAAAAACATTGGAGCCACCTTTTAATGAACCATGAATTACATTTTTCATGACCTTTCTCATCTCATTTTGGTGTATCTTCATGACCTCACTGATTGATCCTAGAAGTTGTCACAGCACCTAGAATACCTCAACACCATCTTCCAGTGATGTTGGAAATGCAAAATTCTATCGATTCACCTCAAGCATGTCTTCTACATCACCGCTAGAGATGATTACTAGGTTTCATCATTTCCCAATCAGAAGTTAAAGTTGATCTTGTGAAAGTCCAATCCATCAGTGAAATACCTTTCACTATGACCTTGCGCTAGCTACAAATTCTACAAGGAAAAGCCAACTTCTTACGATGCCCTATTCTTGACTATTGTGCTCATTACTTCTTAAGGTTACTGCACCAAGACATATCATTTCAATGGAACGAACTTGCACAACAAGCTTTCGATGCAGCTTTGAAACATGCTCTCTAAAAAAACCCACTAATCACCCCTGACATTAACGAGCCTTGGAGGTTTTTGTCTCTAGAGTGTTAGTTCAACAAGGGGATGATGGTTGTGACATGGTATCCACTATGAAATCGTTTTAGACAATTTCAAATGTAATTATCACCGATGCTCATCTTATTTTTCCATCCATATATAGGCAATAACTATTTCCATATTCTGATACATCATTTGATTTATTATGAACTAGGTTTCCTGTTTCCAAACGTAAGACGAACTTGTAGAACAAAAAATATATCGATCGTACTATAATTCTACTGGGCTTATCTAGTATGAAACCTGGTTTGAAATTTATAGATCCATGTCAGTCAAAATGGCACATGTCATTTCGAAGGTCATGTCAAACTTATTTTGAGGAACCATAGGTATGTAAACATTTTTGAGATGTCATATGCCTCCTAGCCATGTGATTAAATAGAGACATTTTGGACGCACGTCCAAATCTCTGTTTTACACTGTATGGCGGGAATATCAATCAGTTTTGAATTTGTTCACTATTAATTTTCACGTTATCTCTTTAGTAATTTTTATATAATTGTTCTTTTATGGTCTCATTTGTGTATTATTCTAGTATTCCATTGGTTATAAGTCCTAGTTGAACAATATGTGTATATTTTTACATGTATTCCATTGGTTATGAGTCCTAGTTGAACAATCTGTGTATATTCCTACATGTATGAGTTACACTCATACATGGGGTTTCTTTGTAAATTGGACAAGTTAGAAAGAAAAAATCCACAAGTAATAGATAAACTCAAATAAGAAAGTATTAGATAAACTCACACAAGAAATTGATTAGTAGAGCCTATTCTTCTAAAATGGGTAGCAATAGTTAGCAAGCAACCATGTATATTTCCTAGTTTAACTCGTATATAAAATGGGAGGAGTGGTATTAGAGTTATGTACAAAACAAGAACTATGTTATCCCTTACACTCACTTCCATGGGTATCTCTACCACAAGGTAGGACACTAACACAATGATTAATATTCAAATCAATCAAGCAACCATGTATATTTCCTAGTTTAACTCGTATATAAAATGGGAGGAGTGGTATTAGAGTTATGTACAAAACAAGAACTATGTTATCCCTTACACTCACTTCCATGGGTATCTCTACCACAAGGTAGGACACTAACACAATGATTAATATTCAAATCAATCAACCATAATACTATCACACTGTAGGGAACCATCAACCATATCTATATGCCTACCACAAGGAACCAAACAAGGAACACCATAAACATTTGTTTCTATTGTTAAATTGGATTATTTTGTAGCAAATTTGTTGGATTATTTACATTTGTTTCTATTGTTAAATTGGATTATTTTGTAGCAAATTTGTTGGATTATTTTGTAGCAAATTTGTTGGATTATTTTGTAGCAAATCTGACTCTAACACAAAAAATTACATTTTCTAGTTAAACTAAACCATTTTGATGTAGATATTAGTTCTCTAGTGACCATTAGATCCCATATGTTTGAGAATTAATGTCTTTGACATTTATTATATAGTAAAAAAAATCCTTCCTAAAGTTTTTTCCTTGTTGAATTTGTATGAGAAAAACCTTCATGGGGTGAACCTTACTTTGCATTATGTTTCTATAACTCAATGTGTTTTGGTGATTTTTTTCTTGAGCATATTTATTTGGATGCTCAAAAGCTTCTTACAGGTGGCGCCAGTGCCACTTATTCACTATGACACTTATTCACTATGATGATTTAATCTTGACTTCTAACCACAATGATCATTAATATCAATTTTGACTAAACCACTAAGTTGGTGTAGAGGCTTTCACTTAATTCACCTATCTCTATAAGGTGATCATGAGACCATTAAATATGATATTTGGTTTGAAACTATTAGATATGATTTTTATGTAAATACTATTAGGTATTCCACATTTATGAAATAAGATCATGAGACCATTAAATATATTATTTGGTTTGAAACTGTTAAGATATGATTTTTATGTAAATACTATGAGATATACCATATTTATGAAATAAATTCTCAATTTATGAAATGACTAAATAGAGTTTCATTATTGAGGTTGTTATGTATTATTCCATTTATAGGATAATTAAAGCATAATTGAAGACTTAACAACCTTTCAAAAGTGGGCTCGAGCTTCAATTGGAAAATCTAGAAATAATACAATTAATTTGATTTTATATGTAAATTTATCGTCATCCTAGTAAAAGATATTCAATAAAATGAAGTTTTTTCTAATATGAATTTCTATATTAATAGAGATTATAGTGTCATAATATTTGCATAATGTGAATATTGTGTGATCTTTATGTTTAAGTTTTTATGTTTCTAATAAAATGGATAAGTTAAGATTTTTTATGATTTGGATTTTTTTCAACAATTATTATTGGAATTCTACTATAGAAGAATTGCTAGAATTACATACAACATAAATATTTATTGGAATATAAAATACTTTATACTTAATTAGAATAAGTTATTCAAAAAACTTAAGTTAACAAAGTATTTTTCAATATCATTTTTATAAAATATTCTTTATTTGTAACAGTAAATTTTATGTATAAAAAATAGATAAATTATTAATTTAAATTAAAATGTAATTATATAAATAAAAAAATAAAAAAATAGATAATTTATTAATTTAAATTAAAATGTTATTATATAAATAAAAAATAAACTTGTTTGCATAGAGATAAAACTTTAATTGAGTATAATATTTTAGCTTCTAATTAACTAAGACCTCATTTTAGAATATAAAAAAATAAACAAATTAATGATGAAACCGATCATAAACTTAAGAAAAGGATAAAAATCCTTTTTAATGAAGTTTAACTTTGTAAATAATAATCTTCTCCTGTGAGGACCCTAGATTTGTGGAAACAATAAGTCCTCTTTGGACCTTGGACTAACATGGCATACTCTAGAGTCTATCTACGCTAGCAACCTGTCCACCACATATATTTTGTGGACTTTAATCGGCCAACAACAACATTCATGATTAAGGAAAAGTAGTACAGGAAGTTTCAACCAGAGGCGACTCAAGACTAAGTAGCCCAATTCCATAACAGTCACCGAGGCATGGAATGTCACATGTAGAGGATAGACTCGCAACAATGCGAAGACAGGATTGAATAACCCATTCTTCAGTCTTGGAAAACAGAGGTATTTCAGGTGCAGCAGGCATCTCAGGTGAAGCTGACGAGATATTGAAGGGCGAGGGAGGAATGGCCACCTCGTCTCCGTTTCCTTCTAACATTTGAACAACACTGCTCATACAAGGCCGATCTGTGGAGTTGTATTGGATGCACCATAGCCCAACTTTAGTCATAATCCTGATCGCCTTCTCATCTTCTGTTTCTATTTCTCCTCCT
>ML788446.1:40663-56622 GCA_009831015.1 Picea engelmannii
TATCATGGTAAGCGCTTCATGCTGCTTGAAACCAATGACACATGCTACACGATCACATATTGACCTATGTAGGCCTGATTCAATCAGGGCTTACTGAACATGGGGAACAAAGCTTGCCTATAGCAAAGCTCACAACTTCTTACTAATGGGACCAAAATAATTAGATCAAAAAACTTACTGGAGTTTCTAACGGAGTGTCGGGTACAACCAAACATGCACCCCTCAAATTACAACAATTCATTTCTTATGTATTTGTTGATGAATGAAAAACAAAAAAATTAGTTATATTTTGTTGCATGTCTCTGCCCATCTTTCTTCTTTGCGACTTTCTTCATGCAGTTTATCTTTGAGGACAGGACTCCCTGTACTGCATGCTCACCGGGCCAGTGTTTCACACAGGCTTCCGTTGCTCTTTCTCTAAACCTGGTTTCTACAAGCGTCCAACAGAACCTCCCTTGATTCTTGCGCGCAAGGTTCCTTGCTTCCATACACTTTGACGGCTGCACTCGGTTCTACTGCTTCCATACACGCAGACGGGACGATATGGCTCGGCTCTACTGCAGTCTTGACCGATCTCTGATCAAACAATAAGGAGCATTGCTTTCAAGGTAATCTCATTTTTCACATACCCTGGATCCTGGGTCCTCCGGTGATGGAGTAAGACCCAGATCCGCTCTGATACCATGAAAAGATTAAGCAGAGACAGATTTGATGCAACACACTACACTATTGATGTGTATTCTATTAATATGAACATGTACTGTTACACAATATGGTTACAATATGGTTACAAGACGTTACCAACTCCTGTAACGGTAAACTATCTAAATAACTAGTTAAGGATGTAATTAGGTATTTTCCTTAACAGTAATTGCGCGTGATGAAAAGTCGAAGTAAAGAACGCAACATAACAAAAATTTTAATGGAAAATTTATATGAATATGATTATTTAAATGAATATAATTTTAAAGAAAAAATTATATGAATATGATAATTAAATTCAATTTGTGATGTTTTTATTATATGATAATAATAATAGCTTGAAGTAAGTGTTTTTGTAAATTTATATTGGAATTGATATTCATTATAAGTTTAATTGGAACTATAGTATTGAGAAAATGATAAATGGTTGGTGCAAAGTTTATTATGGGCTTGAAAATAATAGTAAATAAGTAGATTTTTGTTTAATGGATAAATCTCATAAAAAAAGATTAGATTCAAAATAATTTTATAACTTATAGTATAAAAATTAAAGACACTACACCCTATCTTATCCTCATCATAGTAGTTAGTTTCCCTCCATTGAGGGCACATATATGATTAGGTACTTAATGTACAAGAACAAGATAAACAACATGGATGACAAGAGCCTCCCAAAAATTGCTTGAAACTCTAGCCAAAATCACCAACATGGATGACATAATGATGCCAAGTCTTGACTAAATAATTGGAGAATAAAAGAAAAGAAAATAAAGTCAAGATATTATAAGGAGGTGGTTCACCCTAATCTTGAACATCAAAAGTATCTTTGTTTTGATTAACTTTAAAAAAATAAACAAAATTGTTAAAATAAGTACTAATTCTTATAAGTTGCATAGTTTGCATAGTGAGACTAGGCATTGGAATCCCCAAAACAGCTTGGCATGAAAGTATCTGTCACCTTTATGAGAGTTGAAGATGAAAAACATTTTCTCAAGGTTGAAGATGAAAAGTATTTCTCTTGGAGTGCCCCGCATATACCCAAATTAGATCTCAAAACATTTGTCACAATATCCACCTTCCTAACTTTCCAAGTAATCAAAACTATATTAAAATTGGAACTCTTCTCCTATTTTTTTTTTGCATTGAAATGGCATTATAAAGAAATCCATGTAATCTCTTACCTTTCTTAAGGTTAGATAAACCTAACCACCACCATTAATAGACATTAACTACCACCACCACCATCATTATCAAAAAAAAGTCATAGTTTTAAGTATTTTAATAAATGTTTTAATCAAATTGAAGTCTTTTTGTTAGAAATTTATCTCATGTTTTTTAAAGTTATAATTCCACTTCATTAATAGTACTATATTTTTTAAAGTTATAATTCTAATTCATTAATAATATTGTTTTTTTTAATTTTAATGAATGTTAATCACCATTACCATTATCATTAAAGAAAATCATATTTTTAAATATTTTAATTAAATTGGATTTAAATTTTTATTATAAATTCATTTTATATTTAAAAAAATTATAATTCCAATTCATCAATAAAATTTTATTACAATATATAAATAATTATCACTAAAATTCAAAAAAATTATAATAATATACAATTATCACCAAAATTCAAAACTTTTGATAAATATTTTATGTTTAGCTTTCGTTATTTGATTAAGTATAGATAAAATTTCTTCCTCAAAATTATGGACAAAGTGACCAACTATGAGGAGTCTCTTAACACTTCATCACAACATAATGAAATATTCGGATTAATAGAATATAAAATACAGGAAATAGAAAGACTCTACTCTTTATTTTACAAAAATCATCAAACCATCGTTGACCTAAAAGGAGAGAAAAAAAAAAAAAAAATAGTTTTGACCATAACTTTTACATATAGATTTTTATGTGTGAATAATAATTTTGTAATGTGTATGATTTATTTATTTAAATGGATAATAATATAAAAATAAATAATTGAATTTGGTTATTTACAAATTAAATATTTATATATAAAATTTTGTAATGAGTATAATTTATTTATTTGAATTGATAATAATATAAAAATAAATAATTGAATTTAGTTATTTACAAATTAAATATTTATATATTTATATATGAAGTTTTATTTATTTTATAATTTATATATGAAGAATAATTTTGTAAAGAGTAAAATTTATTTATTTTTTTGAATTCATAATAATATAAAACGTAAATAATTGAATTTGGTTATTTGCAAATTAAATATTTATATATTTGAAAGTGAGTTTTTATTTGTTTGAAAAATATAAAAAAAATTAATTGAATTGAATTATTCACAAAATAATTATTTGTAAATTTATTATGTTTGTGGTGTATATTTATATATGATTTTTTTTATCTATTTTATGTGTGAAAAAAAAAATTGTAAAGAATAAATTTATTTATTTATTTGAATTCATAATAATATAAAAAGTAAATAATTGAATTTGGTTATTTGTAAATTAAATATTTATATATTTGATAGTGAGTATTTATTTGTTTGAATAATATAAAAATAAATAATTTAAGTGGGTTATTCACAAAATAATTATTTGTAAATTTATTATGTTTTTTTTTTTTTTTTTCTCAAAGTATCATAAATAAATTTTGATGGTTTATTTATGTATAATAAATAAATAATTATATTGAACTATTTACAAAATAGTTATTTTTGAATTTGTTATGTTTATGGTGTAAAATCTCATATCATTAATTTACTCGAATAATATAAAAATAAATAATTGAATTAAGTTATTTTCAAAATACTTATTTATGAAATCGTTGTGATTATGACTCAAACCCTCATAAATAGGTTTTGTTTTGTTTGGACATGTCAATGTGACGAAAATAACGAAAGCTAAAAATACTTCATATTCTTTGTTGACCGAGGTTAGGATTAGTATCTTGGTTGGGAGAACATTATTCAAATTAAAAAAAGAAATCAACTCATTGATTTATCCCTTCGTCATTTGATAAAAAAATAAAAAAAAACATCAATATAGTCATGAAACTTTGAAGTTCGCCTCATGATGTTTGACTAAACATTATTGACCTTAGAGGCGATGAGAAAAAATCTAGGAAACTTGTTTTGTTTTGACCATATTTATTTTTATGTGTGAAGAATAATTTTGTAATGAGTATAATTTACATATGAATTTATATTTTTTTTGTGAAGAATAATGTTGTAATGAGTAGAATTTACATATGTTTTTTTTAAAGAATAATTGTGAAGAATAATTTTGTAATGTTAATTAACTAAATGTTTTTTTTTTTTTTAAGGTTTTTTAACATTTTGAATTCATTTATAAATATAAAAATGTAATTTAAATAATACAAAATTGTCTATATTTATGGAGTCTAATTTGTGCATAAAATATGAAAACATAAAATAATTAGACAATGCTTTTTATAAAAAGTATAATTTATTTATTTATTTAAACTCATAGTATAACTTGAGTGGGCCTAATGGTTAAGAAAGTGTGCTTCCTCCTAAAAAGTCACATGTTCAAACCCAAATAATGTAACATACACTATTTCATTTCTCATGATGAGATACTCCATTTCCAAGAAGATTAACAAACATTACTACCACTTTCACAAAATATAAGTGGTGTTAATATCACTACTACAAATCCACAAAATATAAAAGATGCTAACTTGTGGAGCTAAAAGATTGGGTTTCTTCATATGTAAGCATAAATCCACTACCACTTATAAAATTGGGAGCAAAGGCTTCTCACCAAGTCAAGCTAAGTGGATATCCAAAACATGTTTGAGTAGTCCTTTTCACATCCACAATAGAATTTGGGAACAATTTTCTCTATGTGGGGAGAAAATGATAAGACTTATCTCATGTGATTAAAAATAATTATTATATATTAATATTGTTATTTGTACATTTAACATATTCTATCTACTATTTTCTTTAGAAACTTTATTCTTATGGAAGTTACTTTATACATCTTCTCCATGTACTTTCTATAATCTTCCTTGTATATCCTTTATAGGTGCTTTATATATAAATTCAAGTATTTATCATATACGACTTTGAAAATATTATTTCTATTACTTGAATACTCTCTTATATTCATTGGTGTGTTAGTATTCATATTGTTTGTGCTATGCTCATTTTAAAACCATAGTAGTTGGTAGTGATACAATATCTTGACTGTTAAGTCTCTTCAATAAAAATCTATAAGAAATATTATTAACCTACTAGTAGGAAGTTAGTGTTTGAATTCAAATGTCATCAAGGGTTTAATAATAAACATTAGGAAGTTAGTGTTGACATTCAAATGCCATCAAGGGTTTAATAATAAGAATGAACAAAGAAATAAAAATGTACAACAATAGATAGAAGTTAGTGTTGACATTCAAATGCCATCAAGTGTTTAATAATAGAAATGAACAAAGAAATAAAAATGTACAACAATAGATAGAAGAATTTGGATTTTTATCGATGAAATAATAAATTATACAAAGGTCCTCCTTGACCAAGATGGAAAAGGAGACAAAGAACTCTCAAAATTTAAACATCTTTAATCCCAATGCTATTATAATAATACAATGAAAAATCTCTACTACAAGCTCTTCCAAATAAAGAAAATATAAATAATTCTAGCGTCATGACCATACATGATCCCCATCTCGACTAACTCCTTAAGAATCTCTACTAAAATGAAAATAAATAATGTCATGACTACTTGAATATCATGTCTTCAATATTCTTATTTTATAAGAGATTTCTGAAATAGGGTTCCAACAAGCCCCCAACACTATGATTATCTCACACTGAGAGAAGTACATTTGAGAATCAGCTTGAATTCTAGACAATGTTGGATATAATGCTTCCATTAATGCAATGTGCTAAGTTTGGAGATTTGTTGGAGGTTGTTGAGAGATTTTCTCAACCTCCATATCCATGTTTGGAATTAGTTGGATCTGACAACAACTATATATGTGTATTGTTTCTCGATGTGTATGTAATACAAATATTATTTGTGTGTAACTCTCGTGTCATATCTTCTCACCCAAAGTTTAATATGGTATCAGAGCCTGTACTGGCTTAAATCCCTCACGGGAGAGCCAGGAACATTGGGTAGACATGAGGCTAATCCTATGTACATAAATTAGCGTAGAATAGTTTGGTTGCAATGATTAGTTGTGTGTAAAACCAGGTAGATTTTGAGTGAGTATTGCTGCGTTAAGATAGTGTTGTGAGAGAAAACATTGTTGTGTGACGTCGAGGTGAGGATAGTTTCCTTTGTGAAAAAGTCATGGTGGAGATACGATCATTCCAAAGATTGGTGGACTACCGTCATTGTCCCTTCTCTTGATAATCTCAAGTGTTCAAATTTCATTACGAATCCAATTGTGTCTTCCAACAAATTTGTTGGAGAATGGTATGATTGTGTAATTTATTCCGGTTCAAATTTGACAGAAAGTTTTTATATTTTCATCTTGTGTTGTGTCTGCTCCAGTTTCGGTAAAGATTGGTCCTCTATCTGCCATTAAGAGGAGAACATAATTCAAGGAGTGTCGTTGGTTTGAAGAGAAGTCGACCAAATCTGTTTGCATCCTAAATCGACAATTGTGAGGGAAGATTGGTTGGTCATTTGATGAGACACCATAAGGAAACAACACATAGTCCAAAAACAAAGGAGTCTATCAATTGAAAGCATAAATGTGTTGTGTTCAACAAGAATGGAAAAGATTTCAACCACTTTATGTTCCTTGCAACATTTACTATTGTAGGTTTTCTGGTCAGTTTGGTTATCGCTGCTTGATGGGGGTGTGAAAGAGCCTGTCGAGGATGGGCATATGACTGGTATAGTTGATGGACAAACCTGTGCGATGTACAAGCCTTGCATCACCAATTATCTTGCAGCAATGCGTGAATTTGAATTACAGTTTTATTTGGCTTTGTGGCGTTACGAGTGCGATATGCTTCTTTTAAGTATGTATTAGAATTATTATTTTTTTCTTAAAATTATATTTTTAAGAACTAATCATATAACAGAGTGACATCATTAAATCTCGTAGTTCTTAATGTTCTTTGGTGCTATAAGAACGCATGGTTGGTTTGAGTATGTCCACAAGTCTTTTAGAAGATGGAAGTTCTTGTTGTACTTCGGTGTTTCAAGACCAATAATGACAAGTTATCTTTGTATGTTTGTGAGTTTGTAAAAAAAAAGGTCAAATTGTATGATTGACTACTGAATATATCCAGTAGCCACATCACTTTCCTATATAACTGTTGAAATTTTTTCTTCGAGGGAATTTTACAAATGGTAGTGTATCCATAGGATGTTTGAGTATCTAGACTATTCTTCAGGGTATGCCAAGAATCGATAGTCATAAAAAATACATCATAGATGATCAGAAGCAACTATATCTATGATGAATGAAGTGGAAGCTCACTATGAAGAGTTGTGAAAGAGCGAAGTCTATGATAGTTCAGAAGTGGGTAGAAGATGTTTATGAATACCAAAAGTTTGAAGAATATTTTTTGTAATATGTATTTATGTGATTTTATTAAGTTTTGTAATGTAATCATTAAAAGGGGGTGTTGGAGATAATGCCTCCATTAATGAAATGTGCTAAGTTTGAAGATTTGTTGGAGGTTGTTGAGAGATTTTCTCAACCTCCATATCCATGTTTGGAATTAATTGGATCTGACTCCAACTATATATGTGTATTGTTTCTCGATGTGTATGTAATACAGATATTATTTGTGTGTAACTATCGTGTCATGTATTCTCACCCAAGATTTAATAGACAACAATCTTAGACACAACTACAACCAAAAAAGCATATTCTTATATGTTGATTTGCAAAGAATCAACTTGCTAACTCCTACTTCTATGTTACACGATCATTCACAAGTCACTTACCCCACTTATGTTGCAATTATCTCCTTAAATCCTACAACTCTTATGCATCCTCATGCCCACATCTCCTGATGCCACCCCTCCTATGTACCTATGCTCATAATTTGATCATATTAGAATACAATGGTATAAATCAACCTACTCTACATCAACCTACAAATCAACAACATAAATCCTTTTCATCAACAAATCTCTCCATAATAATCAAGTCTAGATGTACAAAGCTTGAATCTTTATCAACTCCTCATCATCTCTAAAAAGTAATCATCAAATACTCAAAAATAGAAGGCATCTCTTGCAAATTTGAATGTATTGTCAACATTAACTTAGTAAGAATCAATGATCAACCCATGATGGTTAATCTGATTAAAAATCAACTCCAAAAATCATCCTTCGGCCATAGCCTCAATAATACATGCAACTGAACTCTAAAGAAAAATTAAAATAGAAATCAATAAACTCATGATGGTTAATCTAATTAAAAATCAACTCCCAAAATCATCCTTCAACCATAGCCTCAATAATATTTGAAACTGAACTCTAGAGAGAGATTAAAATAGAAATCAATGAACTCATGGTATATAGAAAAAAAACCACCAATGCAATATCTCCCTAATCCAATTTGTTCTATGATAATAAGATTTATACAAGAAAGTCCTTAAATGATGTCTTCAAAGAGTGGTGTTTTTCATCATCATGACTCAGTATAATAACTCCCAACTTTTCTTAGACTCAAAAACATTGATAGCACAAATAGCGTTTCGTGATGGTTTTCATCATCATGACTCAATATAATAACTGTCAACTAAAAATATCACTATGACATATGATTATGAATATGTAGCAGCGAATTGATTAATACTAAACAAATTATAATATGTATCGTTGGATTTTAAATATATATTTTAATTTATATAACATTAATCATTTTATTGTGAAATGCATATCAATGTTATATATATTAGACAATAAATGTGTATTGATGTTTTCTAGATTAGAATATGTATTGATGGATTTTAAATATATACTTTAATTTATATAATGAAATACATGTTTGTACTTATAAAAAGATAAAGTATATTTATTTATTAATTTTATGATTGATTATTTAAATTTTCATATGATGATGATGGTGATGGTGATGATTAATGTTCATCGAAATCGAATTGGTTTATTAAACATTAAGAAAGTAAAGGATTACTTGCAATTCTTTATAATTTTGTTTTTGTGCTAGAAAAACATTAAGAGAAACTTTCCAATATCACCATAGTTTTGTTGAGTTAAATTGTTAGGAATATTGGTAGTGAGACAAATATTGAGATATAATATGGGTATAGGCTGGACAATCTAAGAGAAAGTTATTTTCATCTTCCACCCTCTTATTGTCACAAAGATAACACACTCTTCAGTCCCATGGTATTTTCACTATATAGCGCATGAGAATTTGTTCTTATTTTAGCAGTGTTTTTTTTTTCCTTACACTTGTCAAAACACAGAGATAATTTTGATCTTCTAGATTAGGATTGATTACCTCCTTATAATACCTTAATTTTATTTTTCCATCTAACTCTTTATCACATCACATTTTCTTCTAAAATTTATTATAATAATATTTTTAATACTATCCATATTTTTATGCCATCCCCACTTGAGTCAAAGGTGGTTATGGATGGAGTTTGAAGCAACTTTAGGAAGCCTCTTGTCTTCCATGTTGTTTATCCTTACATTTGTATTTTTCAAACTTATTTTTTCTTTTTTTTTTGTTTCCTAGTATGTTTTTGTTACCTGTGGGACTAGCCTGTAGTCTAAGAAACACCAACTCAAGAACATCTAAGCTGTCAAAATCACCTTAGGATAACACTTGGTCCAAGACACACCAACGCTCAACATGGTTGTATTTTCTTGAGTGTCTCCTGCCAACTACCACTAATTTCAAACTTTGACCACCTTACATAAATAAACCATAAAAATCAAATTGCAATAGCATTCAAACTTATTTTTTCATTTTGAAATTCATTTTTTATTTTTTATTTTTATTCCAAACTTCATTAAACAAAATTAATCACTAATTCTCTCTATATAAATAATTTATTTATAATTCATTAATTGTTCATTTAAATACAAGTATATTATTACTTAAATTAAAATAAAAACATTAATTGAAATGCATAATGTTTCTACTTACCAAAAGATAAAGTATATCCCCTTATTAACTCCATGATTGATTACCCAAATTTTAGTATACTTATAATTGTATTTTTTAAGCTTATTTTTTTCATTTTTCATTTACTTTTTATTTTAATGATAAAGTATATCCCCTTATTAACTCCACGATTGATTACCCAAATTTTAGTATACTTATAATTGTATTTTTTAAGCTTATTTTTTTTCATTTTTCATTTACTTTTTATTTTAATTTATATTTTTTATTTCTAATTTATATTAGAAACTTCATTAAGCAAAGTTAATCACTATATATTTATGTGTAAATGTACGTACTATATAAGTACGTTCTTATTTATATAGTTAGTTGAATGTTTATTTAAATATAATTATATTATTAACTAAATTAAGATAGATATTAATTATAAGAAAGAAAGTTGGCATATGTAAATGTACGTACTATATAAGTACGTGTGGAATGTTTATTTAAATATAATTATATTATTAACTAAATTAAGATACATATATTAATTATATTATTAACTAATCTAATTGTATTTATTTAAAATGAAGCTTATTAATAAAATAAGAAGTTGAATATTTGATTTCTAATTTTTTTTTTTTACACTAACCAACGCGAAAATATTTTGCATTAAAATGGTGTGGTCAAGACTACTGAGTTACAATACATCACATTCAGAGTTACATAGCTATAACTATTCAAAACTGTCTAGAATAAGCTTATTTCCCAACAAAATTCTAGCTTTCCCCTAATATTGTTCCATAATCTAGCAATACTACAACTTTGAATAGTATGCAGAAGGTAAAAAATACTAGTGATACATATATTGAGGCAAAACATGTATAAATTGAAATGTTTTTTAAATCAACTACCAATTTCATTTTGTAGGCCTCATATTCCCTGCTTATTCCAATCCTTAACCACAGGTTCATTGAGATTTGGTATTGGAACTATTGATGCATCCGATACAATTCTTGCGCTGCTTGATGATGAAAAATGAAATTTGGTCTCCTCTCTCTGATCCAATCTCCTTTGAAGATCCTCATTTTGACCCCTCAAAGCATAAAATTCATCTCGGAGTTAGCCAATTAAAGTGTGATGTTGTACCAAAGTATCTAGAGCATAAGAGACAGTCAAACTAAGAGAACAGACCCTAATAAACAATCTATGTCAATCTTCAAAATCATTTTCTTCCATTTTGCTATCCTTTAGATGCCTAGAATCCCGTAGGTCCATTCTTTTCCACATCAAAACAATCTTCACAGTCTCAAGATAATTGTTGGGCCGGGTTGGAGAATTCTTTGCACGGTAAAACCGACGTCGAAATGGGACCAGCAATAATCCAAAGTATCCAAGACAACCATGGAAACACCATAATGGGACTAGAATAATTCAAAGTTATTATGAAGTGAGTAACCCAATGCCTCGAGACAAAACACATGCCTAGCAAGAAAAAACAAGGAAACACCAAAGACAAGGAGACAGGGGGATGCTTCCAACTGATGACCCAAGCTTCTCCAATTTCGTTTTTAACAACGCTTCCTCCTCTATTCCTCATTATGACAATACATGGAAAGCTTAACCTACTAAAATGATTACTTAAACTGGAGCATACCTAAAATTCTTGAACTGGCAAAATTCTCTAGCACCCAACCTCCACTACCATGCTCTTGCTAATGTTTATTGCCAAATCAACATGCTTCTAATGTCTTGTTGGTGCGTTTCCAATTTATGGAGCAAGTGTTATTAGGACCAATTCCATTGCTTCTCCCTCGCGATGGTACTGGCAGCGATTCGTTGCACGTATATGAGACCTCCACTCACCATATATCTTAATAATTCTACCTTTTTCATCATAGCCTTGTCTTATCCAAATCCCCCAAACCGGATGCATGTATAAGAGTCAAGTACCTCTCCCATGTGTCCACTCATGGGCCAAGTGGAAGGAAAAAAGAGGGCCCTACCATATGATCACAAAGGGGAGAGGAAGATATCCACTACTTCAGCCCTTAAGAGACCTGGGGGATTTCCTATGGACAAATTGGCCATTTTGTCGATTGTGTTATCGCACAAGTTGTAGGTTTGTAAAATCCCAACCCAACCACCAAATGATGACATCTAAGAGAGAACCTACCCATTGGCACCTTAAGCAAGTGTTCCCGACACTTAAGAGATGAAGTAGTCACCTCATGGGGGAAATCTGAGTGACCCTAGGGGGGAATGAGTTGGAAAGTGTGATGTATGAATGAGTGTTCCTATAAATCAAGTTTCTATGTGTGGAAAAGGACTTGATTAAGGTATTGATGGTAGCCAATAGTTTCCAAGAAGAATTAGACCTTGCAAATGTTGATTGTAACTTCTCGAGACACAAGGGAAACAACAATACAAGCCCGTGCATATGATGAAAAACCAGGTTAATCTTGTTGTACCTAACTGCAACAGTGAGTAACATTATATGTCAACAATAAAAATGATAATTGATGCTGCAAAATAAGATGCTAAAAGTCCAGTTGAAAGAGTAAGATATAAACTAGAAATGACTAGATCAACCCAAGTAAGATAACATTAGACTTCAAACCGGATGCCAAACTGGTCAAGAGAAGGCCTTTTTGTTAAGTTTTAGTGTTTTTATTAGATTCTTTTCAATTTACTAGAGCATTTCCAAAACAATAGGATAAGTAGGATCACTGAAAGAAAAACAATCACAAGGCACACAACATTTTGTCTTGGGAAATCCTCATGGGGGAGAAAACCCAACAAAAGCTTCCTCAATAATAGATTTCCAATACAATTCCAAGACTAAAGACCAAACCACTAAGAATAACCTAGGAATGAGCATGCACCTCTCTTCTCCTTCTTACAACTATAGCTTCCTTCAAAAGATGTGCACTAGAAGTGTGACTTAGTGAGTGAGTGAATGAGGCACCATCCTCTCTTATTTATACTAGCTGAGGGGTACTAGAGTTATGTCTCTTCACCAAGCATATTCAAATTCTTCAACTGGTGGTTAAAACCACTTGATTAATCCCTAGGGTATGACTTCTCAAATAACACCATATAAGTATGGTTTGACCAATCCACAAAAGGGGGATTTGGTCTTATACAAGACCCAACATGATCAATCCACAAAAGGGGATTTGATCGATATAAAAATAACTCAATTATAATTAGAATATTCTTTGCAGTTACAATATTTCAACACTCCCCCTTAACAAGAAGGGTATTCTACTGACATAACCCAATACAACATCATCAGGAGAGAGAGAGAGGGAATCAACATCATCAACATCTGGAACATTGATTGACACATCTACAAATCATTAGAATTTCTTCTCATCGACAATATCATCATCATTCATAGCATGGAGCTGGAGTAACATCATCATCATCATCATCAACATCATGAAGCTGAAGTAGCATCATCATCATCATCAACATGAAGTTGGAGTAACATTATCATCCTCATCAACATGAGGCTAAAGTAACATCATCATCATCATCATTAGCAACATGAAGATGAAATAGCATCATCATCATCAACAACAGCATGAAGGTTAAACATCAACATCAATAGCATGAAGCTAGAACAACAATATCCCCAACACAAGGATGGTACACCATCACAAGGCTGGTACACCATCATCAATAACACGTTGATGATACAACATCATCGTTAACATGAGGCTGATACAACATCACCGACAACACGAGGATAATACAACATCATCGACAATACAAGGCTGATACAACATCATCGACATCACGAGGCTGATAAAACATCATTGGCATGAGGATGAGATAACAACATCGTTAGCATGAGGCTGATGTAAAAACATCATCAGCACGAGGCTGAGATAACAACATCATCAACACGAGGTTGAGATAACAACATCATCAACATATGGAAATAGAATGAGGTAGGTGAAAAAAAAAAACATTTTGTGGTACTCTGATAGACCGTCCTTATTGGACCATCCTTACTGGACCTTCACAATCTTCCTAAGAATCAAAATAATCCCTAGGATATAAAATCCTAATGGAGCTACCACATGGTACTCTGACAAATCGTCCTTATTGGACCTTCGGGATCTACCTAGGAATCAAAATATTCCCTAGGACATAAATCCTAGCGGAGCTACCACTACTGACCATAGATGGAATATATATGCACAGGTACTTTGATAGACTGTCCTTACTAGACCTTCGGGATCTGTCCAGGGATGATAAATCCCCTAGGACACAAAATCATAACGGAGCTACCCATTGTTGGTCAGGATACCATAGTATCATTAGCATCACTCCCCCTTTCGAGGGAGGTCCTTTCGAACAACACCAAGATTTTCTTGAAAGTGCTCAAACTTCACATGATATAAAGGCATGGTCAACACATATGCAACCTGCTCATTTGTGCCAACATATTGGATCTTTACAACTCCCCCCTGCACCATATCATGAATGTAGTGATACCAGATTTCTACGTGCTTCGTCTTATCATGGAACATTGGGTTCTACATCATATCTATATAACTTTAATTATCATGTAGAATCATGGTGGCTTCAATCTCCAGATTGAATGGACTTGTCAACAACTTCCGAAGGCATATGGATTCACAATTGGTAGAATATGCTGCAATGTATTCTGGTTCTGTCATGATTATAGCAATACTGGATTGCTTCCTTCTCTTCCATGAAGTCATGGATGAACCCAAACTAAAATACCATCCTGAAGTGCTCTTTCTATCAGAAACACTTCCATCCCAATCTGAATCAGTATGTCCATACAGTCTGAAGTCATGATCTCCAATATAACAGAGACCATATTCCAACGTATCCTTAAGGAATCTCATCACATCATTTGCATCTACAAGGTGAACACTTATGGGCTCTACCAGATACCGACTCAAGGCCAACATATTTTCGGGAGGACATATTTTCGGGACGACATATTACCGGGACAACATATTTCTGGGACCACATGATATTAGGTGGTTTTTCGGCACATGGTTTTTTGCCGATGGTTTTCTATTTCTGGTTAAGGAATTAGGGCTTTGGATGCCGCTGGCTCCTATATGTATATTGTATTGTAAACAATGTAAAACATGTATGAATATAATAAATGTTGGTTTTCCCGGTTTGGGTTTCCAGGTGAAAAATCTCTGTGTAATGTTTTGTATTTGCCATTGTATCTTTTCTGTTCTTTTCTGAATATCGGTTTGTAGTAGATATTGTACAAGGTTAGAATTTACATTTGGTATCAGAGCTTTATTGGCTTCACGGGGACGCCTTTGTCATCAAGGATTTGGCTCGGGACTGTGATAAGCCTTGTTACAGTGGGAGATCTATGGTATTGTTTTTTCAGGTGAAAAGAAATGGCAAGCAATTGGAAGATGGGGATCGAGAAGTTTAATGGGAAAAGCTTTGAGTTTTGGAAGCTCAAGATGGAAGATCTTTTGGTGGGCAGAGATCAGTGGATCGCAGTAGATCCAGGTACGAAACCTATACGAACTTCTGCAAATGACTGGAAAAAGATGGATTGGAAGGCAAAGAGCACAATTCGACTGTGTCTCTCCGATTCAGTATTACTGAATGTGTCAGAGGAAGCTA
Source organism: Picea engelmannii (assembly GCA_009831015.1). Taxonomy (NCBI): domain Eukaryota; kingdom Viridiplantae; phylum Streptophyta; class Pinopsida; order Pinales; family Pinaceae; genus Picea; species Picea engelmannii. The sequence goes on from ML788446.1 coordinate 56,072, forward strand.
CAACCAAGGATTTATGGGAAAATTTGGGGAAGTTGTATCAGTCTAAGTCCCTGGTAAATAAATTATTCCTGAGAAAGAATTTGTATAACTTGAGGATGAGAGATGGAGACTCGGTGGCAGAGCATTTAAATGCCTTCAATATTGTGGTAAGTCAATTAGTATCTGTTGATATTAAAATTTCAGATGAAGATAAATGTATCAGTTTGTTGTGTTCTTTACCAGAATTGTGGGATAGTCTGGTTGTGGCCATAGGTAGTAATACAACTTCTTTGAAGTTTGAAGAAGTGGTCTCGTCCTTGTTGTCAGAGGAGATGAGACGAAAGAATATGGAAGGACATAGCACATATGCATTATTTACAAGAGGACGTTCCTAGGAAAGAAATAAATCTAATTTATCAAGTGGGGGATCTAATTATAAGGGTAGATCTAAATCTCCTGGAAAGTTTAGAAGGGTATGTTGGAGGTGTGGAAAAGAAGGGCACTACAAGAAGTAGTGTAGATCCAAAGTTGAGAAAAAGAAGGGATCTGAAGAGTCTTCTTCTACAGAAGAA
>ML788446.1:58617-81278 GCA_009831015.1 Picea engelmannii
TTGATACTTATATGCTGGGACTTGGCTTCAAAAGAAGCAAAGAGGATCACTGTGTGTATTCTAAATTAATTGGTGATCATTTGATTTATTTGGTTTTGTATGTGGATGACATGTTGTTGATAGGAAACAACAAGGAGATTATCTAGGATGTGAAAACTCAGTTGTCCTCTAAATTCGACATGAAGGATCCTGGTTCTTCAAATTTCATTTTGGGCATGGAAATTAAAAGAGATCAAAAAAGGAGGAAACTCTGGTTAAATCAGAGAAAATATGTCGAGACAATATTACAGAGGTTTAATATGCAGGAATGTAAAATGGTTAAGGTTCCTATTCCTGTTGGTGTAAAGTTATCTGCGAATCAGTGTCCCAAGACACATGAAGAAGAGGAGCACATGTCTCATGTTCCATATGCGAGTGCAATTGGCAGTTTGTTGTATGCAATGGTCTGTACTAGACTGAACATTGCACATGCAGTGGGAGTTTTGAGCAGGTATATGTCAAAACCAGGGAAGGAGCATTGGACAGCAGTAAAAAGAGTTTTCAGGTATTTGCATGGCACTGCTAGCTATGGATTGTGCTACGAAGGAAGACCAGGATTGGATAGAGTGGTTGATATACATGGCTTTGTGGATGCATACTGGGCTGGAGATTTGGATCGTAGGAGATCTATAAGCGGTTATGTGTTTAACCTGTTTGGAGGAGCAATAAGTTGGATGAGAAAAAGACAAGTTGTAGTGGCACTTTCAACTACAGAATCTGAATACATGGCAGCCACTCATATTTCCGCCAGGCCAACATATTTCCCCCGGGCCGACATATTTCTTCTAGGCCGAGATATTTCTGGGACCACATGATATTAGGTGGTTTTTCGGCACATGGTTTTTTGCCGATGGTTTTCTATTTTCGGTTAAGGAATTAGGGGTTTGGACTAATCCAGGTCATTGGGTTAGGGTTTTGGATGCCGCTGGCTCCTATATGTATATTGTATTGTAAACAATGTAAAACATGTATGAATATAATATATGTTGGTTTTCCTGGTTTGGGTTTCCAGGTGAAAAATCTCTATGTAATGTTTTGTATTTGCCATTGTATCTTTTTTGTTCTTTTCTGAATATCGATTTGCAGTAGATATTGTACAAGGTTAGAATTTACAGATTTGTACATCTTTATACTGTCATCTGCAACATGCTTGATCTGTTAGATCAATCTTGGAAATCACCACTAACTTCCTTTCTATTCTCAAGGAAAAATCCATATCACAATCCTTTTGACTGGCTTCCTTCTCTATCATTGAAACAAGGGAATATTCCTAGGAGATTTCATGTCTCCTAGATGCGATCTAGTCTTTTCAACTCATGGCATCTATCTGCAAATCCCGGAAGATGTCTCCTTTTCCCATCTGATCCTTTCTTAGATCAGCCTTACTATGAGTCTTGATTTCTTCTGAGTCTACAAAAACTTCATAGTCTCTGCATGATATACTTGGTGTTGAATACCAAGTCTTAATATGAAAAGATGAGTCAGGCTTGAAACAAATTATGCTTCCTGTCAAAGTGGCTTTATTATACATTGACCAAGTCTACTATGAGTTCTACTCCATTCTTCGGTCAACTTTGGAGCCTTTTTCTCATTACTATCAATCTTCATATGAGATACTATGTATCTCAAAAGTAGCTTATTTGTCATCTTCTTTGGTACATGTATGTATACGATTGTGTATACAACTTGAATAGTTCACTTCATGTCTCATCTAATATGTTGTCTCCTGCAACCGTCACTATAGGTCCCTCGAGGTTATCACCTATGACCTACCTGAAACAAGGAAAACAAGCGAGAAACAACATACAAGGATAATACTAATAGTAATAAAACAATAGAAAGAACAATCGTCAGAGTATCTCCTTTATATCTATCACTTGTGACCTACTTTGAAAAAAAAAATAATAAATACAGTAATAGGAAATGAGAGAAACACTCTTCTAGTGTTGTGATCAATCATTCCTCCATGGTAACCTAGAAACAAAACAAGAAGTTTCTTCCTAGAGGATATGTTAGTTATATTTGGTAAATGATTACAATAAACATTCATATTGATAATGCTCACATGCTACCAAGTATAAAAAATTTCAAAGATTGTTATCACAACTATAGTGTTTACTTGCAAGTTGTCAAACTTGACATATGCAAATTTGAATCTTATCAACTTAATCAATAAAACTTGGAACCAGGGGTCTTTTTCCTCAAGAATGAGTGTTGTTTATTTTCTTCTGAGTCTCCTTGACTCAAGATGAAAAGTATTTTCTTCAACCTGTCCTTTGTGCTTAAGACAATATGTTATCTTAACAGAAATTTGAGTTAGGGAGTAAACTCTATAATCTCAACTTTAATAAATCTAATACTTTGACCATCGGTTAGTATGATAACTTCAATAGATCAAAATGAAACTTGCATATTCATAAGATCACAATAATTCCATAATAAGTAGAGGAATATCAAGGTAATCAAACCTAAGGTGCTTAGTTCCTCTGAATGTGTTGGATCTGAGATCCTTCTGGATCTATGATTATTGCTTAGAAAAAATATCCTGCAAGTACCCTTTAAAATAATGATACATTTTAAACATATGTAAGTACATACCTCTGACAGTAAGATAGACTAGGACAATAAAAAAATAGTCCCAACACTTCACAAGAACTTTCATTGCAATTGGTGTTGCAGCTGGTGTTGGTATTGCAACTGGTGTGAAGGAACTGGCACTACAACTACAACTTTAGGGTTTTATGAGGAAACCCTAATTTTTTAAACTTCAAATTTTGGAATTTTGATCCAAGGAATAGATGTGTTGGGTTGACGTGAGTAGGCTAGAGCTGTCTGTTTTAAAAATTCCAAGTTTTACCCCTTGAAACTTGACCAGGAGAAATATGGACTGGTACTTCTCGTACTGGTTCTAGTTTCCTGGTTTTCTGGTTTTTTGTTTTTTTGGTACCAGTCAAAACTAGGGTTTGAATTTCTGGAGGCTCTAGCCACTGAAAAGGTGCACTCAAGATTCCAAATGGTGTGCTAGGGTAGGGCTCACTTACCTATATGGTTTTTAGTCAGAAATTCCCTTCCAATAAAAAATCCCTAATTTTCTTCTACAAAAACAGTGACATTTTTTGTTACCTAGTGAAAGGTGCTCTATTCAGTTCACCTCTGATACCATTTTAAGTTTTAGTGTCATTATTAGGTTATTTTCAATTTACTAGAGCATTTCAAAAACAACAACATAAGTAGGATTTGATCTATATAAAAATAACTCAATTATAATTAGAATATTCTTCGTAGTTACAATATTTCAACACTTTCAACTTAAATCCTAAGTATAAGGAAAAGGTGAAAAAATAACTATATCAAATGTTGGGTGCAAGAATTATTGTCTTGATTGAGGAGTATCAATGGATTAGTCCTATGGTGGTGCAACCCAAGAAGACCGAGGAGATTCTCCTGCTTCCATGACTCTTTCTCGACACCCTTCACATATGAGGTGCTGGAAAATGTTGGTTTCCATGAAGACTACTCATTCACAATTGGCTTCTCAATATATCATCAAGTTCATATTGCATAGGAAGATCAGGCCAAAACCACCTTTGTGACCGAATGGGGGTCATTTACATATACGGTCATGCCCTTTGGCTTGAAAAATGTCCCCGTAGTGTTTTCTTGGATAGTGGTCACAACCTTCAAGTATTTTATCCACAATTTCCTTGAGGTATACTTGGATGATTAGAATGTGTTCAGTTTGTTAAAATAGCACATGCAACCTCTTCGACTAATGCTAGATCGATGCCTCCAGCTACAAATATCTTTAAATTTAAATAAATGCATCTTTTGTACACCCCTTGGTATATTCTTCGGACACATCATGTGCAAAGATGGATGGGTTGTGAAACCAACTAAGATTTTTTCCATCTTGGATATGGTGTATACCTATTCAGTTCGAGAAATGCGCACAACATTGGGTCATACATGATACTACCGAAGATTCATCCAAAATTATTCCCAGATTGCGACTCCATTGAAAAATTTGCCATGCAAGGATACTAAGTGTGAGTGGAAAATAGAATGCCAACAAGCCTTGGATACCCTCAAATAAAAATTGGCTACTGGACCCATTTTGGTTTTTCCTAATTGGTCAAAGCTCTTTCATGTCCACGTTGATGCTTTTTCCATTTTATTGGGCATTGTTCTTTCACAACCAGGGGAGGGAAACATCAATCATATGGTCTATTTTTCTAGCAAAACTTTTTTCGATGCCAAAAATAATTATACAAGAATTGAGTAGGAGGGCCTGGACATGGTATATTCCTTGCAAAAAAAATTCTACTACTTGTTAGGGTAAGATTTATAATACTTCAATGATCAGTCTATGCTCAAGTATTTGGTCAACAATCTGGTGTTGGGTGGAAGACTATGTTGTTGATTTTTTTTGTTCCAAGAATTTGACTTTGAAGTTGTCATTAAGCATGACAAACAAAATGTTGGACCAAATCATCTATCGTGGATTCATAATGGGGAAGTTTTTATGAGCCTTGATGATGAAATCCCTGATGCGTAACTCTTCTGGGTCGAATCCATGCCTAATTAATTTGTTGAAATAGAAAAAAATATCATCATTGTCCAGACTTCCACCAAGTATACTCTCATGTAACATCGACAATTTGTGACCCCTAGTCTCCATTATCAGTTGATTTCTGGACAATTTTATAAGTTGGACATAGATGGCATCTTACATCGCTATGCTTTGGAACATAAATCAAACTCCATCCTATACAAGACACATGAAGGTATTGTTATAGGCCAAAATTTTGGTAAGAACACCACGTGAAAGGTCCTGCATTCTAGGATTTGGTGGCCCTATATCTTCATAGATTCTAAAGATTACTACAAATGTTGTGACATATGCCAACATGTTGGAAAGCCCTGCCACATAGATGAGCTTTCGTTGTTCCCTGTTAATGCACTTGAGCCCTTCAAAAAATGGGAAATATATCTTTGTGGGCCCATCAATCCTCTTGTGTGTTGCATAGGGGTGTGCTACATCATTACTGTGATTGAATACCTCACAAGGTGGGTTGAAGCAGTGTCAGTCAAGGATTATATAATAGTTGTGTGTTTCATTTTTGAGAATGTCATCACCTGATTCATAAGTCTAAGGGTGTTGATGAGTGACTAGGGGACACATTTTGTGAATGAAACTATTCAAAAACTCACTTAGGAGTTCATGATCCATCACCAGAAGAGAACCCCTTATCACCCTCAAGCCAATGGTACATTGGAAGATTTTAATAAAATTTTAGAACATGCTCTAACAAAAGTTTGCAATGTGCAGTGTGATGACTAGGATGAATTCATCCCCATAATCATATGAGCTTATTGAGAAACATTCAAAATGATGACAAAACACATGCCATTCAGGCTTGTCTATGGAAAATAAGTGGGCATGCGAGTAGAATATGTTGTTCCTAACCTCAGGGTTTCCCTAGCCACCTTGATAATCTATGATTAGTCTCTTCATCACATGTTAGAAGAGATAATGGAACTAGAATAAGACCTAATGATGGTTGGTTTCAGTCAAGTGGTTGAGAAAGAATGACATAAGGCATGGCATAGCCATAACATAGGACAAAAAAATCTCTAGCCTAGATTTTTGGTATTATTATATGACAACAAATATTTACACCATCTCAGAAAGCTCCACATGCGTTGGTTGGGTCCTTTCCGTATACTCTACATTAATGAATCAAGTGTCGCCGAGATGGAAACCCTACAAGGTCATCCACTCAAGGCACTCATTAGTGGTAGTAGGTTGAAGGTTTGCTATGGCCCACAGGGGTCTGCCATCATTTAAAACTTACAGTCTAAGTTTTGAATAGGGGTAGAATAGATCTAGCGTATCTTTTATAACAGGTATCATATCTCATAGTCAACATAATTTACCTTTCGATTAACACAACATTCACATCATTCAAGTAGGTGGGCTGGATAGATTGACAATTTAAGTAGGTTTCCAAATTTCCAAATCAAGCTAACACTTTGGCATAGATATAGGGTCGAGATCCAATGTGATAACTCACGCGGGTTTTTGAAGAGTTTCTTAGCAATTCAATCCATTGAAAGGGAAAGTATTCCAATTTGGGAAGTTCACACATGCCACGAGTACAAATTCAGTTATACCAACCCATTCCCCAACAATAATCTTTAGTACGACATATATGCGATATTGATCTTCCCATGAGTCAAATTTCACCGCAAATTTCTCATTGTTCTCCAAGAAAACCCATTTTGAATCTTTCTTCCTCCCCTTCAGCATATTCCCCAACCTCTCCCCTCTATATATATCATCCCTCTCACGCTCTTGCTAGAGTAATTCTCCACACATCATTCCATCGCACCTCCATCCGCGAAATGCTTCATCGTTTTGTTGGTATTTTCTATGTCTCCCTTATGTTTCTCCAGATTTCCATGATTCGTTATTATGGTGTGGATTAGTAGAATGCCCATACTCTATTCTTTTCAGTTCAATCGAGAAGCTTCAGTTCCTTCCCTTCATTTTTCATGCAAAATGTCAGTATGTCACAAATGGCTCGGTCGTGGTCCCTCCTCTTTCTTTCCTAGCAAGTATCAACTCAATACACCACAGTTCCCTGAACTGTGTTTCATACTCACGACTTTTCACTAGCTAGGAAACTTGTTTTGTTTTGACCATTTTATTGGAAATGACAACTTCGGGACCATGGAAATACTTACTCTATCTACCACAACCAGCCAAAGTTGCAATGAATATTGCGAAGGATATTTTTGAAGACGAGTGATGAAAAGTCGAAGTAAAAAACTCAACAAAACAACAAATTTAATGAAAAAATTATATGAATATGATTATGTAAATGAATATAATTTTCATGGAAAAATTATATGAATATGGTTAACTCATACAACGAAATTATATCTTTGTTTAAAAGAGAATCAATTTTGCTAAAATAAAAATTATTTCTCATGTGCTGCATAGTGAAATTAGGCATTGGAATCCCAAAAATTACATGGCATGAAAGAATCTGTCACCTTTGTGACATCAAGAGGATTGAAGATGAAAAAAATATTCTATCGAAGTGCCCTACTTATACCCAAATTAGATCTCAAGCTCAAAATATGTCACAATACCGACCTTCCTAACCTTCCAAGTAATCAAAACTATAATGATCTTGGAATGTTTTTCCTAATATTTTTTGAGTATTGAAATAACATTATAAAGAAATCCAAGTAATCTCTTACCTTTGTTAAGGTGAAATAGACTAATATAGACCAATATTGATCTCAATGGACATTAACCACCACCATCATTACCATATAAAAAAATCATATTTTTTAAATATTTTAATAAATATTTGTAATCAAATTGAATTAAAAATTTTTACTATAAATTTATCTCATATTTTTTAAAATTATAATTCCATTTCATCAATAAAAAATTATTTATAAAATATAAATAATTATCACCTAGATTCAAAACGTTTTATAGATATATAAGTATTTTATAAAATTTTATTATAATATATATAGATATTTGCCACCAAAATTCAAAACTTTTCATAAACATACAAGTATTTAATGACGTTCACAAATAACTTTACCTTTCATTATTTGATTTAATATAGCAAAAGTTTCTTAATCAAAGTTATGGACAAAGTGACTAACTCTCACGAGTCTCTTAACACTTCATCACAACATAATGAAATCTGAACAAATTGTTTGGTCAAGGTTTTTATACGTATAATGTAAACATAATTCATATTCTTTGTTGACCGAGGTTAGGACTAGTATCATGGTTGGGAGAACATTATTCAAATAAAAGAAAGAAATCAACTCAATTTATCCCTTCAATATTTTATAAGGGAACATCAGTCTAGTCATGAAACTTTGAAGTTCGCCTCATGATGTTTGACTAAACATCATTGACCTGAAAGGCGAGAGGAAAAAATATAGGAAACTTGTTTTGAACATAACTTTTACATATGAATTTTTATTTGTGAATACAAATTTTGTAATGAGTATAATTTATATATGAATGTTTATTTATTTTTATTGGTAAAGAGAATTTTGTAATGGTCATAATTTAAAAGTTTTAGGCTTCGTAATTTTTGGGGTTTTTTTTAATAAGTTGAATTTATTTATAGATATAAAAATTTATAAATATGTAATGAAAACATCGAATAATTAGACAATGTTTTTTGTAAAGAGTATAATTTATTTATTTATTTGAAATTATAATAATATAAAAAATAAATAATTGTTCCCGTGGTGTAGAGTAGTTGATGAGGGAGTGCATTGTTATGGCATTTCGTAAGTAAAGTCACAAGTTCTAAACTTCTGGGGACACCTCAAATCTAGTCATGTTAAGGTGATCCTCGAGTGATTTTGACAACTTAGATGGCCTTGGGTTGTGACATCTCAGCCATGGGCCAATCCCACAAATCATGGATATTTGACTAACAAAAAAAAGTAATCCCACAAGTTAGGGATATTTGACTAACGAAAAAAAGTAAATAATTGAATTTGATCATTTGCAAATTAAATATTTGGTACTAAGTATTTACTTGTTTGAATAATAAAAATAAGTAATATAATTAGGTTATTCACAAAATAATTATTTGAAAATTCGTTGTGTTTGTTGTACAAAATGTCATAAATAAATGGGGAGTTTATTTCTGTAAATAGTATAATAAATAAATAAATAAAATTTTTGAGTTATTTTCAATTGTTATGTTTATGGTGCAAAATCTCATATCATTTATTTGCTTGAATAATATAAAAATAAATAATTGAATGGAGATATTTCCAAATTACTTTTTTGTGAAGTTGTTGTGGTTTTCTTCGCATGTAGGCATAAATCCACTACCACTTATAAAATTAGGAGAAAAGACTTATCACCAAGTCAAGCTAAGTGGATATCCCAAGCATGTTTGAGTAGTCCGTTCCACGTTCACAATAGATTTTGGGAACAATTTTCTCTATGTGGGGAGAAAATGATAAGACTTGTCTCGTGTGACTAAAAATAATTATTGTATATTATTATTGTTATTTATACATTTCACATATTCTATATACTATTTTCTCTAGAATCTTTCTTCTTATAGAAGTTCCCTTATACATCTTCTTTGTGTACTTTCTATAATCTTCCTTGTATATCCTTTGTACTTGCTTTATATATAAATGAGTGTTTAGGTGTTAGTATTCATATTGTTGGTGGTATGCTCATTTCAAAACCATAGTAGTTGGTATTGATCCAAGATCTTGACTTTGAAGCCTTTTAAGTAAAGATTTGTATGAAGCATTATTAACCTACTAGTAGGAAGTTAGTGTTTGAATTCCAAGGTCGTCAAGGGTTTAATAATAAACATTAGGAAGTTAGTGTTGGCATTCAAAGACCATCAATGGTTTAGTAATAGAAATTCAATAATAGGCATGAACCAAGAAAGAAAAATGTACAACAATAGATAAAAGAATTTGGATTCTTATTAATGAAATAATCAATTAGACAAAGGTCCTCCTTGACCAAGATGGGCAAGGAGACAAAGAACTCTCAAAATCTAAATCTCTTTAATCACAATGCTCTCATAATAATACAATGCAAAATCTCTACTACAATCTCTTCCAAATGAAGACCATATAAACAATTCTAGCGCCATGACCATACATGATCGCCATCTCAACTAGCTCCCAATAATCTCTTCTAAAATGAAAATACATAATGTCATGTCTAATTGAATATCATGTCTTCAGTATTCTTATTTCATAAGAGATATCTAAAATAGGGTGCCAACAAGACCCCAACACTATGATTATCTCACCCTTGAGACAAGTACATCTGAGAACCAACTTGAATTCTATACAATAATATTAGACACAACTACAGCCAAAAAACCATCTTCCTATATATCGATTTGCAAATAATCAACTTGCTAACTCCTACTCTTATGTTACATGCACATTCACAAGTCACTTACCCCTCTTATATTGCAATTATCTCCTTAACTCCTAGGACTCTTATGCATCCTCCTCCTACCACCTCTCCTGTGTACCTATGGTCATCATATGAATTTTTATTTATTTTCATTTGTGAATAATAATTTTGTAATGAGTCCTTGGATGGGGTGACATCGGATACGACAGGTGGATGGCTAGATAGATGAACACATGGCCATGTCTCTTGCCACCTCGAGCCAATGCAACACACACTCACCTCCACCATTAGTCCATTCTTTTAATACCTCAGCCTTGACAACTCTGCATTCATTTGAACTCAAACCTACTTAATTGTATGATGCTCCAGTTTAGGGGAGAAATAATGGCTATGGGTTGGCCGAAGGCCCAATCCCATCATCTTGCTGGGTTCAGTGGATTTAGGCCAGCGTTGAGGAACGCCATGGATCATTCAAGTCCTCGGCCTTTCGAGTCTTGCCCTCCTCCTACAAACTATTTAGTTTTTTGCCTCAGGCTTGATTTTTCCTGGTGCTCTCAACCCTTGGTGCCTAGTTCTCTTCCTTTGGTCGACTGTGTCTTTTGGCTCTGGTTTGTTTCCAGTCCCTTTCACAACAATTATCACACATTCCTTCTTGGGTTTCCAGTGATTTTCCTAATGCCACGAATTTGAGGTAAATCAAAACAAGGGGCAGCTTGGTACACTGCAAGAGGAAGAGGTTCGAGAGGACGAGGTAGGAAGGGTCTTACAAGCTTGCCTCCAGACCCTATGTGTTACTCCACCCTGGAGCGTCCCCTAACTTCCTCTGATGTCATCTCCCCGGACAACTTTCCCGAATGGGCCACTACTCCAGGCCTTCCTCCTTTGTCTTCTCCTTACGCCTATCGAGTCGAATGGTTCGACAACCAAGAAAACTTCATGGGCTTTGTTCCAAAATGCATCTTGTCACCCGCCCGCTAGCCTTAGCCTCCCCCTCCTTCACTCCCTGCTACCCCCATTCCATATTTTTTTCTCTTGTCTTCATCCTCTCCCCTCCCCTCTCCCGATTCCCCCACCTCTTTCTCATATTTACCTCTATTGCCTCTGCCCTCTCCTGTTTGCACCCGTTGTGCTGGGAAGGAAGATATCACAGACTCTTTGGACGCCATCAAGCGAGCAATTGAGGACATCAAAGGAGCCATCAATGTGATGCGGCACAAAGAAGAAGAACATACTCGTCATGAGGAACACTTGACAACTCTTCTACGAGATTTCAGGAAAGCTATTTCGGACACAGGTGCACTAAGCAGGGACACCACGCAAGACCAAAGGCATGAGCAAAGGCTCGACCCCATCTCAGGATAGCCTCTTCTCGCTCAGGTTTCCAATGTTTTTATGCATCCAGATAGTGTATCTCACAAGTTCTCTACCTTGTGCAGCATCACAGTTCTAGGAAATTGCAGTTTTAGCTCATTTAAGTTGTGTTTTGGTATGGATGGTCTAGCAGGAAGTATAATTGCCCTACGTGGCTTACTAGATCTAGTTTTGTACATTTCAGGTTTATTACAGTTTTTCAAGTTATGCATGATTACTATGAACTTTAATCATCGCGTGGAATCTTTTGTGTCCCACCAGGGAAAATCTTCCACATCCACCTGGGATAGCATGACAGTTGTAACTCTTACCTCTTAGCAAGTTCTAATACAAATTCTAACTTACAAAAAAAAAATTGTAATGAGTATAATTTACATATGAATATTTATTTATTTTTATTTGTGAAGAATAATTTTGTAATGGTCATAATCTAAACGTTTTAGTTTTTGTCCTTTTTTAAGGGTTTTTCAACAGATTAAATCCATTTATAAATATAAAAATGAAATTTAAATAACAAAAAATTGTCCAGATTTATGGAGCCTCATTCTTGCCAAAAAAAAAATGAAAACATAGAATAGTTAGAAAATGCCTTTTGTAAAGAGTATAATTTATTTATTTATTTGAATTCATAATAATATAAAAAGTAAATAATTGAATTTGATCATTTGAAAATTAAATATTTGGTAGTGAGTATTTACTTGTTTGAATAATAAAAATAAGTAATATAATTAGGTTATTCCCAAAATAATTATTTTTAAATTTATCGTGTTTCTGGTAAAAAAGTCATGAATAAATTAAGAGTGTTTATTTGTGTAAATAGTATAATAAATAAATTGAGTTATTTACAAAATAGTTATTTATGCGTTTGTTATGTTTATGGTGCAAAACTCATATCATTTATTTGATTGAATAATATAAAAATTAATAATTGAATTGGGTTATTTCCAAAACAATTTTTTGTGAAATTGTTTTGTTTATGGTGGAGACCCTCATAATTAAATTCTATTTGTACATATTAATGTGACAAAGAAAGGCTTAGCATCACAATATTGTACTCTTTAATGTAGCATGCACCATTCTATTTCTCGTGATGAGATAGTCCAATTCCAATAAGGTTAACAAACATTATCACCACTTTAACCCCACAAAATATAAGTGGTGTTAATATCTCCGCTATACACCACAAAATATAAATTGTCTTACAACTCGATTAACACCACAAAATATAAACGAAGTTAATTTGTGGAGATAAAATATTGGTTTTCTTGATATGGAGGCATAAATACACTACCACTTATAAAATTGGGAGCAAAGGATTATCACCAAGTCAAGATAAGTGGATATGAGTAGTCCTTTCCATACTCACAATAGAATTTGGGAACAATTTTCGCTATGTGGGGAGAAAATGATAAGATTTATCTCATGTGATTAAAAAAAATTATTTTTATTTATACATTTCACATATTCTATGTAGTATTTTATCTAGAATCTTTCTTCTTATAGAAGTTCCCTTATGTACGTCTTCTCCATGTACTTTCTATAACCTTTCTTGTATATCCTTTGTGTTATCACTCTGTAAATTTTTTTGGTTGAGGAAGCAAATCACAGAGGTAACGACAAACCAACTTGAGGCTGAAAGCTAACCCTTCCAACCTAGAGAGGGATCTCTCTCTTCAAATCAATCACTGAAAGGATTGATTTGGAATTTTATCCAAAGGGTAGTTCTCTAAGGCAATATTAAATTTATAGAGTTGGTGGCAAGATGGGTAGAAATTCCATTGGGAAATGTAGTCAAAATGGGAGATCAATGATAATTTGATGAGCACTTGGTTAATTGAAAGATGACAACCTTGGAGGAAAGGTAGGAAACTCCCCTTTACACATTCAAATGTCGGTGTAGATGAATTTTACAGAGAAAACAAACAACCCCTTGGGACATCTATCAAGGATGAATTCCAAGGTAATTGTAGAAGAAAGGATATGAAACTATATATAACAGAGCACCAATTTTAAGTGAATTATTCCACATACACCTCACTGAATCTTTAGATAAGAAACACAAATACAAAATTAACTAAATTAATCAGAACATATAAACAGGAGAAACACAAGCATAAAAGGAATTAATCACATGAATATTTGATATTATCTTACGGGGACTTCTAGTCAAAACAAAATTTCATTAATCTCCATAAAATGTTTTCAATATCCAGTCAATGAAAACTCTCATACACTCCCAGGGAACCTTGAGTTGATGTAGCTTCATAAAATATATACAAAAATGTCTTTCTAACTTGCCAAATTTGAATTCAATTGTTGTCCTAAGATTAGCTATAGTTACACATATTTTAGCAACAAAATCTTCAACAAACTGCTACAAAGAAGGAGTCAAAGTTGGCTCATTTATTACACATAAGAACTTGATGAAAATCGATCCTTGAGTCCCTAATATGATGATATTTGTCCTTGGCATTCGTTGGAGATGAGTTGGCACACTTCCTAACTTTTCCTGGCTGATCTAGAGCTGGTCTGCTTCTTTGTGATAGTTGTGCAATGAGCTCAATGCACAATTGTATCCTTCAGAATTTGTGCAGCAAGCTGCACAACAAAGGATAAACTAGGGTTTGATCTAGCAAGGATTATGATCTATATTTATGGTGAATCTTGAGTCTTTGGATTCATAAGAAAGGTTTTCCTTTCAAACTTCAACCGAGAGCCTGAAAAAATAGTTGGAGGGTGTAATATGAAAGAAGGAGGAGGTGATGCACAACACTATAAGAAACATCCCATGTGGCTAGTGCGCAACAATCTTGGATAGGAGATTTCCGGATATGCAGATATGAAGAACGGTATACGAGGGGTTTCTTGCATGAAATATTAATAATTTGAATGCTAAAGGGAAATTAAACCACCAATTATATCCATCATACCTTGTTGTACTTCAATACCCAATTGTGTAACATAAGGAGGTTGTGCAACAATGTTTGCAATGCTCCAATAGCTTGATGATGCCACGTGCCTCCAACAAATATGAGCTCATGAGATTTGTTGAATCATGACAAGACTAACTCTAATTGATTTTGATTGACCACATGAACTCTATTCATGACCCTTAGTTGACATGACAACCCATATTCTTTTGACACCAGGACCACATGACTCATGACTCAAACTTTATTTTATGAACCTATCTAAGCATTTTGTTAATCCGAAAAACCATTGAATCATAACATGAATTTCACCTAAGAGAAAAATGTCATGGTATTTATGATAACAAAGCATGACTTTACCCTACCATACATGTTGAACTCAGAATCTAACAACCTATTTCTAGGACACTAAAATTGGCTCCAATGGGGATGGCATCCTCCCTGTGAGGTGCCAAAGAACAAGCAAACTAGTATCCTAATCCATTGGGCCTTTATTGACTGACTAAACTTGACTAAAAAAATGACTTAAATTTATACAAATGATCATAACCTTGAAAACTGAGCTACATAAAGAGAACACTTGGTAACACCCACCAAAACCTTAGGACCTTCTCTTCTGGCTTCAAATTTTGTTGAATGCTACCCAAAACTGCAATACTTAAAAGAAATGGATATTTACAATGAAGTGGAAGATCAAATTGTTTCAATTAAAATAATGTTTGAGAAACATTCCATTAACAAGCCCTCCACTGACATATTCTCCATTAAGTTCTTGCAACAAAAATGTATTGTTCCCATCTGATGTTGCAACCTTGTATGGTCCCTTCCAAAGGTTTTCAAATTTAGCATGTTTTCCCTTGTCTTTTTTTCTTGCATCCCATTTTAACACAAAGTCATCAATCTGAAAATCATCAACCTCGGTTCTCCTATCAAATACCTTCTTCATTTTGTCTTGGTATAATTGAACATTTTTGTAGACCTCTTCTCTCATTTGATGGACATGAACTAGCTGACTTATCCTCCTTTGAATTTCATTTGATTCAACATCTATTTCCCACAATATATTCATGACTAAAACCCCAAGTGAGGTGGGAAAAACTACATCTACACCATAAACAAGCTGGAATGAAGATGTGCTAATAGATTTCTTGTACTTACCCTGTCCGCAAAAATCAGCGTTTCGTGCCAAGACTTCTTATTCTCCTACAGTAAATTTTTTATGATCCTAATCAAGCTCTTGTTATATGACTCAACCAAAACATTACCTTGTGGGTAATAGGTTGTTGAGTGACTAAGTGTGATACCATAATCACTACATAAATTTGCTAAATTTTTAGACTTAAAAGAAACAAAATTATCAGTAATAATCCTTCTTGAACAACCAAACCTTGAGAGTATATTACCTTCAAAAAATTGAATGATGAATGAATCAGTTTCTTGTCGAGTGGGAACTTCTTCTATCCACTTTGTAAAATAGTCTATGGCTATTAAAATCCATCTGTGTTGAGCTGAGGATGAAGGATGTACTTCTCCTATAAAATCCAAGCTCCGCTGCTGAAAGGGAGCTTCTACAGAAATGGGATTCAATGGTAAATGCAACAACTTTATCATCGCTTCAAATATATGACACTCATGACATCTAGAAATTTTCTTGTACACATCAACAAGTATAGTGGGCAAATAAAAAAATGATCTAAGGATTTTATTAACCGTTATTTTCCAATAATGATGACCCCCACATACAACCTTATGGAATTCCTTCATGGTTTGTTGAGCTTCATCCTCTAAAAGACATTTCAATAACACTTCACCAGGGTCTTTCCAATAGACGGAACCATTAAGTGCACAAAACTTCGTTTCCTTTTGTTTCAAAAATCTAGTTGTGGTCTTTGTCAATCCAAGAGGAGCCTGCAAGTTTTGTAAAACAAATATAATGTCATTGTACCAAGGAGAATCCAAGAATTTCTGACTTACCTGAGGAGAAACTTCTTTTTCTACACCTTGTGAAAGATCAACAATAAAATTTACTCCCAGTAGATCAAAGTTTGATTGTTTCATCATTTGAGCAAGTCCCTATCCTTTGATTAGTTTTGTAGCTTTAATCTCGAAGTTATATTCTGGCAGGGCTGCAATCCACTTACCTCTCTTTCCCTTAGGATCAGGTTGAGTCAAAAATTTCTTTACAACATTGTTGGGAACACATGCAAGAACATGAGAATGTAAAATATACATTATGAATTATTTCAAAGCCTTTACTAGGGCATAGGCCTTCTTCTCCATAATATTGTACTTAAGAGTGGAATCCCTCAAGGACCTACTAAAAAATGAAATACCTTGCTCCTGATTATGATTGTTTTTTTGCATTAATACTATGACTATAGTGTTCTCCAAGGAAAAGGAGAAAATAATAAAATCCCTTGAAAAATCTGGACTAACCAAGAAAGGAGCTTTGGTTAGAGATACCTTTACCTCATCAAAAGACTTCTTTGCATCTGTTTTCCATCTTATCTCAATTCCTTTCCTAAACATATTTGTGATATGCTTTATTATTTCAGCCAGATTTGGAATAAACCTTCTTAAAACAATTATCCTACCCAAAAAATACTATACCTCTTTTTTTCTCCTTGGAGCATTGATTTTCTATATTGCAACCACTCTATTGGGTTCAATTCTAATACCATCCTTTGAAATAATGTGTCCAACAATTTTCCTTCCTCCACAACAAAATTACACTTCTTTGGGTTGAGAGAGATCCCAAATTTTCTGCACTTTTCAAAAACTTTCTTCAAATGCTACAAATTTTCACTGTCATAGTTTGAATACAAAGTTGTATCATATAATTAAATGGCAATGAACTTATCGTTATCCTCAACAAATTTTATGTCGATATCCCTCTGGAAGGTTTCCCCTACATTCATGAGTCCAAAGGGAATTTTAGCATACATGAAGGTGCCCCATGGGGTTGTAAATGTTTTCTTTTCTTGGTCTTCTCGGTGCACCATGATCTGGTTGTATCTAGAAAACCCATATAACATTTACATTCTCTAGGAGCCTACAATACTTTGCAATATGTGATCCATTTTTGGAAAGGGGTGATTTTCCTTGATAGAGACTCTATTTAAATTCCCTAAGTCTATACAAAGTCTTATTTCTCCACTTTTCTTTCTAATAGGTACAATATTAGCTAACCACTTGGAAAATCTCAAAGAGACAATTACTTTAGTTTCAAACAATTTCCTTACCTCATTCTCAATGAGTGGCAACAAGAGTGGGTTGATCCTTCTTAGTTTTTTTCTGAAATTTTTCTGATCTTCTTTAATTATTATTGTGTGTTGAATTATTTTCTTGTCATACACATACATATCTTTATAACTCCAGGAAAAGACATCAGAAAATTGCCTCATCAATTCAATATATTTCTTCTTGTTTTCAGGGGTCAAGGACTTGGACAACTTGACAAATTTAGGCTCTTTATCAGTCCCTATATTAAAGTCATCAAATTCATATTCATTTGGGGTTACCCTGGTATTTTTAGCCACATCATTGTCATCAAACAATTTTTCCAAGAGGTACAAGACCTTTGGGAATTATATTGTTCTTTAATTGAATAATCTCTTTACTTTCTATTTCGTTGACATAACCATATGGGATTGAAACAAAAGTTGCATCTTCATCTTTATTATAAAAATTCTCTTCATCAATTTGGAAATCTGCATAAATTTGATAATTTTTTTGTCATTTTCAAATACCTGCCAGTATTTGACATTATCCGAAATGGTTGGCCTATGCTTGACCTTGATTTAATATATCTTGTTGGGATAAATTGGGATCTTTAAAACATTGGTTGATGTGCGAAGAGCATCTACAATCAGATTTTTTTCCCTTGGCACCACTGAAATTTTATACTCAGAAAAAATTTCAAGTAAATCCAAGACTATATTCCTATAGGCCTTCATCCTAGGATGTTTAGTTTGATATAACCCTTTGAATTGGTTGATTACTAGTTCATAGTATCCATGTACATATATCCTTTTTTCCCCAAAATCATTCAAAGTGTTGAGACCTAGAATAAGAGATTCATATTCAACCATGTTATTTGTGAAATCAAAGACCAACTTATAGGAACAAAGTTTTGAATTAGAACAAGCATCAGGACGAATAATCCAGACACCTGCCCCTACTCCCTCTTTGTTGACTGCTCCATCAAAGTCCATATTCCATATACCCTCATATTCATTTATGTTTTGTTTTGAAATTAATTCTACTTGTTGATCTTTAGGATCATTCTGATCATCTTCCTCAAGACACAAATAATTATAGAAAATTGTAGACCCAATATTAGTATCAACTACATAAATAGGATGGTTGTTGGGCTTATCTTTGCTACTTACCATGTATTTCAATAAGACTTCCCTGTATAACCTTCTGTCTTGCCCAAAGATTGGGACTATAGCATAAGACATATCCATTTGTAGAATGCCTTTGAGTTTTTCTTCCCATGACCTTGATAGAAGCATTCCGAACTTAGGAGGAATATTTGAAACAACTACATTTATGAACATACTTTTTGATGGAATTTGAGCTAAAGAAACAACCAGGTCCTTGATCGGATCTAAACACTGTAATTTTCTAGAGTCAATGAAAACAAATCTTTATAAGGTCTAGTGATATCCGAACCCAATTCCTCCATGATAACTTTTGGCATTAGATTGTGAGATGCCCCTGAATCCAACATTTCATTATGAAGAGTTACATAATGAATATTTAGGTTGATATAGAATGGAGGCACATGCCCATCATCACCACTTCCTTCAACCCGAGGGCCGAACAGAATGGCAGGGTGATCATCTTGCACATTAAGGGTATCAAATGCCTGTTCCATTTTAAGCATTTTTATAATTTGATTTGTTTACTCCAAATTTTTGATCAGTTCATTAAAAGGCACATAAATATTAATTTCTACCATTTCACTTTCAAAATTGAAGGGGGGTTGAACTTTTTCTACCTCTTTAATGGTTGCCTCTTTCCTTACTTATGAAACCTTCCTTAGGGGGTCTTCTTTTTTCTTACCTTTATTTGGTGTGTCCTTTTTTTGGAAGATATTTTTCTTGATGACTTGAAGAGGGCATATTATATTTGGGGTCCTTTGGAGTATTTTTTTTTTTTTTATTATTTTTGAGATTATATTGTTTCTGAAATTCCATGATTGCATTATGATATCCTTTCCTATATTCCTCCTTCTCTAGTAACTCATCATTCTGCTCTTGCATGAACATATCATGCTCTTCTTTAGTTAGGTAAATTTGTGGCTCTTCTAAATCAAAGCAAAGATTGTCCTCAGGTGTTTCCTCAAAATTTTATGCAGCATAATTGTTTTGGAAAGGAGGTCTGACTAGCTGATCAACTGGATTCCTTTGTTCCCTCTGCCTTATTTTAGGAACTATAGGCCTTCTAAAATTCATATTTCTATCTTGAAGCTCAGGAGGATTTTTATCCAAGGACAATTTTTCTACCAATTTATCCATGGTTTTTACCATCAATTCTAATTTTTCATCTGATTCTTGAGAGGTAGAAGACAATGCTTCTTCTTTTCAGCTTCTATTTGGAGTTTGATATTTCCTGATACATCTAGATTCACTTCTACTTCAATGACATGATTCATCATATATGTCAATGACGTATACCTTATTTCTCTTAGTAGCAAATAAAATTCACTCTCAAATGCATCAACATAATGGCATTGGGAATCTCCTGGAGGAGGCTTTACTTGATCAGGGATGGATTTATAAACCTTCATAACTCTAGTGGAAAATTCTTGGACTGTGTCAACAGGGAGTCTCTTCAAATTGTTATATTGTGTCAACAACTACAAAGGGTTTTTCTTATCACTCCACCTCCCAGGAAAAAGAGTTTCAAAAATCTCAAAATTGGAAATGTTAGTTGTTAGGTGGGCCTTAAACCATTTTCTAACTTCTCCTAAAAAATTATGTGCGAATAACCTCAGCTTAACATATTCATAGAATACTTCTTCAAGATATATGAAATCAATATCTAAACTTTGTTGAGTTGTTATGTCTCCCTCTGCATCAAATTGTTTTATTCTCTGTGCATAATTCTGTGGCGGGTCATTAAGTGCAGCAGGCAGAGCTAATGGGGAAAATATAGTTGCCATGATTCTGGGAGGGTTTGAAGTAGAAGGTTGACTGGATGATGAGGCCTTAGGGGTACCAACAGTTATGCTAGGTGAAGTCACTACAGGAATAGTTGAAGCACTAATTGATGGTTGTAAGAAAGGATTAATCAATGAAAGGAATTTCTTCTCATCAAATAATGTCTGGGATAAATCAGAATTTGACTTGAATCTAACCAAGGAATGCTCAAATTTGATATCAAAACTAATATCTTGGATTTTTTTTACTCCATCTTTGGGCAATGAATAAACTCAATTAAGTGAAATACATGATTGTGACGCTTTCTTTTTAGTTTTGTGTAGGAGCTTCTCTAGATCATCAACAACCTATGAAGGATTAGGATATAGACATTTCATTGTGTGTTTTCTTATTGTAGCTAGGATTCTCTAACAAAAAAATTATCTGCAATTGATCTTCAAATTTGGAGTCGCTAGGGTGAATATTCATCCAAGACTTCGTTTGATTCACTGTCACCCTCAAGAAACAGATCTAAAACTTTCTCATTCTCGCTGGGAAGATTTCACCTTCACTCCCCAACAACGACACCAACATTTTATCACTCTGTAAATTGCTTTTGGTTGAGGAAGAAAATCACATAGGTAACCACATACCAACTTGAGGCTAAAAGCTAGCCCTTCTAATCTAGAGAGGTCTCTCTCTCTTCAAATAAATCACTGAAAGGATTGATTTGGAATTTCATCCAAAGGATAGATCTCTAAGGAAAGATTAAATTTATAGAGTTGGTGGTAAGGTGGGTAGAAATTCCATTAGCCAATGGAATCAAATTGGGACATCAATGATAATTTTATGGGCACTTGGTTAATTGAAAGATGAAAACCTCAGAGGCAAGGTAAGAAACTCCCCTTTACACATTCAAATGTCGTTGTAGATGAATTTTACAGAGAAAACATAGTTACCAACTTAACAAGAACCGTGCAAAGTTCTCATTTTTTGGGGGGTCCAATTGTTTACCCCGTTTTTAAAAATGGTGCTACTGTTAGCACCCCGTCTCCCTTTTTAGGTGGTTTTTCGATATTTTAAATTTTTTGATCCACAATGTTTCCACATTTTTTTGGCTAAATGCTTATTTTTCATCTATTTTCAATTTTTTCTAATTTTTTTTATTCAATGGTGTTTTTAGTCATTTTTCCATTCTTCTTTCAATCTTAAAAATATTATTTACCATTTACTTTTTTGAAGTTACGATTTTTCATATAATTATGTCTCTTTAATTAATTCATTATTCCATACTTTTAAAATATAGTGGAAAACACCAGTTTTAACACATTGTTTACCTTTACTTCAATAAATAGAAAAAAATGTAGTTAAATAACACTATTTTTTAATATTTAACAAAAAAATATAAATTTTTTTTTTTTATAAATAAAAGAATTGAAATTAAAAATAAAAAAAAACAAAAAAAAACAAATTTAGATAACAAAAAAAATTAAAGAAAAACTTACAAAACTAAAAAGGAAAAAAAAAATAATAATAATAAATATATAAATTAAGCTAAAACTAGAAAAAAATAACAAATAAAAAGGGTAAAAAGAAACAAAATTATGCCCCAAAAACTTTTAAGAAGTTTTAAAAACACAAAGAAAAATAAAAAATATATATTAAAAAAAAAAAATTTAACACACTCAATCTACAAAATTTAATACAAAATTAAAAAAATAAAAAATAAAAACTTAAAAAAAAAACAAAAAATTAATATATATATATATATATATATATATATATATATATATTAAAAAACTTAAAAATATCCAAACTTTTATGAAAAAACAATATGAATATATCTACGGCTATTACTATAACCTTCATGTGCCCCTTCCTTAGACATTGGTAAGTTTGGGGGATTTGAACTCAGAAACTCATCAAACATAACACTTCATATCATGACACTTGTGAATAGAGTTGTAATTCATATTTGCATTTTTCTATTTTTTTACTTTATTTTCAATTAAAATTGATAGTTTTTATATTGTAAATATATTTATTTCTTTTTGGTTTCCTATTTTTTAAAATATATTTAGAAATTTATTTTAAAATTAGTTTTAAAATTTTAGTTCTATTCTTTTGCTATTAATTTTATTAAAATTGGTTTGTTTTCATTTAAATATTTTTTGTAATATATATATATATATATATATATATATATATATATAT
>ML788446.1:94925-123298 GCA_009831015.1 Picea engelmannii
ATATATATATATATATATATATATATATATATATATATATCATTAATTATTTTATTATGAAATGCATATTAGTGTTATATAGATTAGAATATGTATATAGATGTATTTTAAATATATATTTTAATTTATATAACAATAATGAAATGCATATTGTTTGTGTTTACTAAAAAATATATATTTATTTATTAATTTTAATATGATAATGATGATGAAGTTACTAAGAACTAATTGGTTTATTGTACTTGAAGAAGGTAAGGGATTACTTGCAATTCTTTAGAATTTTGTTTCAAAAAGCATTAAGAAAAGCTTTCCAAGATCACCATAGTTTTATTGAGTTAAAAGGTTAGGAATATTGGTAGTGAGACAAATGTTTTGAAATTGAGATCTAATGTGGGTATAGACCAGATAATCTAAGAGAAAGTTCTTTGCATCTTCCACCCTCTTAGTGTGACAAATGTGACACACCCTATAGTTCCATGGAATTATCTAAGCCCTCAAAATCACAGGAAGATAGCACTTTGTTTGGGCACACCAACCCTTAACATGGCTTCATTTTTTTAGATGTCTCCTCCCAACTACCACAACCCTCAAAATGGTTGAATTGTTTTAGATATCTCCTCTCAATTACCAAAAATTTTGAACCTTGAATACCTTAAAAAAAAAAACCTCTAAATCAAATTGCCTTAACATTCAAACTTATTTTTTCATTTTACAATTTAGTTTTTATTTTTAATTTTTATTCCAAACTTCATTGAACAAAATTAATCACTAACTCTCTCTCTATAAAAATAATTTATTTATAATTCATTAATTACTCATTTAAATACAATTATATTATTAAATAAATTAAAATAAAAACATTAATTCAAATGCATATTGTTTATACACACCAAAAGATAAAGTGCATCTCCTCATTAACTACACGGTTGATTACTCAAATTTTAGTATACTTACATTTATTTTTTAATCTTATATTTTTCATTTTGAAATTTATTTTATATTTTTAATTTATATCCCAATCTTCATTAGGCAAAGCTAATCAATTTATATGTAATTGAACGTACTTAAGTACTTATATAGTTAGTTGAATGTTTATTTAAATATAATTATATTATTATTTAAATTTAGATAGATATTAATTATAAGAGAGAAAGTTATATAGTTAGTTGAATGTTTATTTAAATATAATTATATTACTAACTAAATTTAGATAGATATTAATTATAAGAGAGAAAGTTGACATATGTAAATACAATATAAGTATTACAATTATATTATTAATTAAATTAAGTTAGATATTAATTGATGATGATGATTAACGTCCATTAAGACCTAATTGGTTTATCGGACCTTGAGATAGTAAGTGATTACTCGTGATTCTTTAGAATTTTGTTTGTGTGCTCGAAAAGCATTAAGAGAAGCTTTCCAAGATCACCATACTTTTGTTGAGTTAAGAGGTTAGGAAGGTTGGTAGTGTGATCAATATTTTGAAAATGAGATCTAATATGAGTATAGGTTGGACAATCTAAAAGAAAGTGCTTTTCATCTTCAACCTTCTTAGTGTCACAAAGGTGACACACTCTTTCATCCCATGGCACATCCCATGGCGTTTTAGGAATTGACCAACGCCCAGTTTCACTATGGAGCTTGTGAGAATTTGTTCTTATCTTAGCAATGCTTATTTTTTTCTTTACACTTGGCAAAACATATAGATAATTTTGATCTTCTAGATTAGGGTTGATTACGTCTTTATAATACCTTAATTTTCTTTTTTCCTCTAACTCTTTATCACAACACATTTTTTCCTTAAATTTTGATTTGACATTTTTTTAATAGTATCTTTATTCTACAAAATGGTTTCTTCCATGAGTCCCCAATAGTTTAGCCAAGATCGGATGTCTTTATGCCATCCTCACTTGAGTCGATGGTGGTTGTGACTTGATTATGAAACAATTTTAGGTAGCCTCTTGTCTTCCATGCTGTTTAACTTGTTCTTATACATTAGGTATATAGTCATAGCCATTCTCTCAATGGGGGAGAGGCTTGTTTCTACGAGGAGGATGGGATAGGGTGTATTTCCTTTAATTTTGAGATTATAGGTTATAAAATTCTTTTCTATTTGCTCTATCTTTCTCCAAGATTCACGAGAGATAGTACAGTTCTAGACTTCACATCCATAAAGAATAACAGGTGTAACAAGAGTCTCAAAGAGGAGTTTTTTCTTATCCCAACTCCAAAGATCAACTGATTTACAATTGTTTTCAAGCCCATAATAAGATTTCCATCCCCCAATAATCATTTTCTCAATGCTATAATTCCAATTGAGCTTGTGGTGAATATCAATTCCAAGATAATTGTATGAAGTCACTTCCTCCAAGTTGTTGTTGTCATATACAAAGGTATCATAAGGGATCTTACTGGATTTAATAATCATGACCTTAGTCTTATCAGTATTAACAGTCATACACATATTTGGGCAAAAGAGAGAAAGTTGGAATATGTAAATACAATATAAAAGTACTTATTTATATAGTTAGTTGAATGTTTATTTAAACATAAGTATATTATTAACTAAATTAAGATACATATATTAATTATATTATTAACTAAGTTAGTTGTATTTTTTTAATGAAGGTTATTAATAAAATAATAAGTTGAATATTTGATTTTATAGACTACTTATAATAAATTTAAATTACAAAAATGGTTAAATATTTTTATAATATTAAAATTTTTCTTTTGAAGATGGCTTTGTCTAAACATTTTATGTTTTATTTTTTTTCACAGTGCATTTCTGAATGCATAAATCTAGGATTATACAGACTCACTTAGTCACTCAAATATGTATATCCAACAATTTCTTACATGATTTAAGGAAAAATTAAAGAGAAAATATCATCTAAAAATGGTCAAAACCTAGAAAGTTTAGATTACAACTTTGAAGATGGACAAACAAATCATAACTTAGTCTTGAATCTATGAGTTATTATTAGCTAGTATCCACTAATGGGAGTTGTTATTCAAGGAAAACTACATCACCTAAAATAACCAATTGGTTTTCTATAAGGGGTAAACTTCCATCCATATTGAATGCCTCTTGGTCTTGAGTCATTAATATGTTTCCTTATGGATGAGGAAGATGATATCTTAGTGAATCAAAAGTACCTTTTTGTCTTACTATAGAACCAAAAGGAAATTTCAACCTAAACAGTGTTCACAAGAAAGCTAGTGTTCCTTATGGTTATTGGTGAGGCTACCTCCAATAAGGTCACATGATTTCAAGTAGCATATAGCCTTAGTCACATACATGAAACTAAATACTATCCATGACTAAAATTAACCTTTTTCCCAATGATTAACATTTAAATTATACAATATCAATAACCTCATATGATTGCAAGTAGCATCTAGCCTTAGTCACATACATGAAACTAAATACTACCAATGACTACATTTTAACATAGTTAATCATTTATCTTACTTTTTTATTATAAAAACACAAACTCCTCCTCATCCATAAGAGGTTAAATTGTAGAGTTTAAATTATAAATAGAGGTAAGGTTTCATATGTATGTGATTAAGGTTAAATATTATTAGAAAGTACATACTATTTAGGTTGAAACCCTCTTTTGGTCTTGGAGTTAGAACTAACATTCTTTCGATTTTCACTCTTAGATTAAGTTAACAATGTTTTTTATTGACTAAGAGTTTGTCTTCCTTAAACATAAGGAAACAAACATATTAAATACCCAAGACCTACAAATATCTAGTAAAAATAAAAATAAGTTTACCACCTACCACTACCAAAAAAAACTTAAAATAATTTAATTATATAACAATAACAAATTAACCAAAAAGGTTGGGTGGGGTATTATAGAACTAGGAGAAAGAAGGAAAGTGAGGGGAATTTAAGACCTTAAAACCAATAGTTGTATCCTAAGTGGGCCTAATGGTTAAGAACATGTGTTTCCTCTTAAGAGGTCACAGGTTCAAATCCAGAGGGGGGTAGGGTATGTATACCTTCGTAGACTTTACCAGTCAAATCCCTAGGCAGAGGGGGGTCCCTTGTCCCACAAACAAGGGGGTCTCATACACCAATTTGGTGTGCTAGCTTAGCCATGACCTTAAAAATAGATTATTATTATTATTATTATTATCTTGAAACCTCAAACCAAAGATCATTGGAACACTCGTTGATGCCTCCACATGAGTTCTAGGTCCATGAATTAAATTACAACTAAATTATAATAAATTTTATTACTTTCTTAAAAAAATATACTCGCTACTTTCTCTTTCTCTCTGCAAATTTTTTTTGGACTTTGACCTAAATTTGTTGTTACGCACCCCCGGATGGGGTGTCAGTGGAGGCCACCTGGCACATAACATAGGAGGGCATATGCCTACGGGGCACGGAGCCATGTGACGGGCTCGTGCCACCGTCCGCCACCCTTCTGCAGCATTAAAATGCTCTTATCGCGATGGGAAACAGAGTTAATGCACACACTTGACCTCCGCATTGTCTTATGGCGCTGTTACTCATCTCTGTTCACTGTCTCTGCTGGAGGTTTGATGGGATTTCCCCTTGGCAGCCATGGCCATCTTTTGATTGTGCCCACTCGTCCTCAACGACTCTTCTCAACACCCAATCCGGCGACCTCTGCTACGTGCACCCCATGCCTAATCATAAAATTCGTCTGAGAGGGAGGCCATGGCGGGGTTCTCCCTGGAGACCTTGTAGACCTTCCATTTCTCTGCCCTCTCCGCCCCCCACTGGTTCATCCACTCACATCCAGGCCGCGCCTCACAGTTTTATCCCCCTCGACCCGCCGACTAGGAGCACCAATTTCCTAGAACTAATTCCTCGGCTGTCAGGCTCATCTTTGAGTCTCCTCCTCGCTCCACCAGGGAATGCACCGACCCATCCTCCACGCCCGTCTTTTCCAAGAGACTTAGGGGCCGACCAACCACCTCCTATGCGGAAGCCTGGGCATTCTGGCCTCCCCACCTCTGACACTACTAATGGCGAGCGGGTCAAGGAAAATTTGGCCATTCTCTACAGCCTCGTTTTCAAACACCGCCAGGGGGTGGAGGACTTGCAATTTTGGCTACAACTCACCAACGAAAATTTGGAGCTCTTCCTCCAGCTCCTCTCCTCTATGCATGAGACTTTCCTCTCGACCCCGGAAGGAGCTACCTCAAGACAGGAACCTGTAGCAGAGGCCACCGAAGGAGAGGACAAGGAGCGCGCGACTATAAAGCAGAATCCTGGGGCATCTACCACAGCTGGGGATACCACAATGTGGGGTGTAGCAGAGTCGGAGCTGGAATGGAATGGGAAGGCGACCATGGAGGAGGAGGACACCGCAAAGCACGACACTGGAATTGCGACCAAGGAGGAGGTCGAAGTGCAGTGGGGGGACGGGACAGCGTGTGTCAAAGAGGAACCATGGACAGGAGATCTCAACGCCACCTGGTCGGGTTACCTGTTAGGTGTCTAGATTCTTGATGTGTTAGAAGTCAAGCCAGTCAGGTTCTCCTTTTCACATTGTATGGGTGTCCACATTGTCTTCGACATTGTTTTTTATGGTTTATTACTATGCTTAGGCTGACTAATCCACTGACTAGGCTGGTTTCCCCTCTGTTGGGGTAGCCCAATAATTACATCAGAACCATCTTTGTATTTTGGAACCTCTTTTTTCCTCTGGCAGGAACTTAATATATTAAAATCTCTTACTTTAAAAAAAAAAAAAAATCTCCCAATTTCTTTCAAATCCCACCAATAACACTTACTCGCACGGGTCCCTTTTACGTCGTTTCGATTCCTACGATCTCCTCCACATATCATTTCCCCATTATTGACAAACTCATACAATAAGTTCGAAAGCAAAGCAGTGACCCCGGTCTTCCATAACTTGTTTCGTTACTGTAATGATAGTGATGGTGGAGTGTTAAATCTATATGATTTGGTGTGGTGTGGCGTGTTAAATCTATATATATATATATATATATATATATATATATATATATATATATATATATATATATTTATCAATTTTATTTGAAATATGGTGGTGAGAGCTTATTGGATTTGTAGATGTGGATGGTTATATGTATAATTCAAGTGTTTTAAAGATTTTTCAATATGCTAAATCCATTCATAAATTCATAAATGCAATTTAAATAACAAAAAAATTGTAATTTTGTATAAATTTATACTACCAAATTAAATAAAATAAAAAAAAAAACCAGTAAAAGCTTAATATACTATATTGGTTTCTATATTTATCTTTCTTTCAATAATAGTCTGCTCAAATTCAAATCAGTGTGGGTGTTGGATTCTATACTTATCTTGTTATCCAATCGGTCAATGACAAAGTCAATTAGTTGACTTTGACTCAAAAAGACCATAAGAGGTAAGAAGTCTAAAGATTTTGCACATTAGAATCGGTCAATGACAAAGTCAATTAGTTGACTTTCACTCAGAGACCATAAGAAGTAAGAAGTCTTTTGCACATTAATTGTAATTGACGAACATATATTCCATGAACAATGGAACTGGAATGTAAGGTCATATCAGCGTGCGGTAGTAAGTTGCAATTTTCCAAATGTGGTTTTTTTTTAGTGGTGCAACTACATATTGCATTTAGTTTGATAAAGAGGAGTAATAATAACAATTTCAGTCCGTTGTTTTATGAATTACTTTTATTTATTTTTAATTGATTTTAGATTTAACGATTTTGATTTTAACAATTTTTTTAAATATTTACAAATCAAATTAAATATCAATTAGAACTTAAAATATTTAGTTTAAAATTTTAAATTCTTTTTATATCATACAGTAAAATATTATAAAAATTTTACATACACAAGGAGAGCTGAGAGCTTCAAGATGAACTTCTTTCTTAGAACTTTTTAATAAAATTTAAAAGAATCAGATTTAAAAATAAAAAATGTCAGTAAGTTTTGGTTTTTTTTTTGGGATATTATCTGTTCAATTTTGTCTAAAATTCGGCTAGAAATTGTTGGATTTGTACATCTGAGTAGTTAAGTTTGCATAATCCAAGTGTCCCAAGGATTTTTCAACATGATGAATCCATTTATGCATTCTAAAATGCAATTTAAACAACAGAAAATTGAAAAACTGTTAGTTTGTTAATTGTTACGTCTTATTTTTCAAGGCCTCTATTTATTAGAATTATCAGGCTTCACATATCCTCTCAATCTTCTCTAACTTTTCAGCAGTGATGATTAAAAAACATAAAAATAAACACAACTTCAAAAAAAGTTTTCAGAAATGACCATTAAGAAACATAGAAATAAACACAACCTAATAAAAAGTTTTGATTATTTTATAGAACTTTTTCTATAACTGTGCTTAGGTTTTCATATTTAATTAATATATTTTTTAATTTTTTTTCTAAGGCTTAGATCGTTTTATAGAATCTAATGTAATTAACAACTAAAATATGAACGTGTAAGTTTTCATACTTAATCAATATATTATATAACTTAATGTAAGCAACAACAACTAAAATATGAATGTATAATTTTTCATAAGTAATCAATATATTATTTACTTAAACATAAATTAGGACAATTTATTTAAAAATAATTAAGTAATAACTAAACTGATTTTCACAACATTTTGTAAACAAATCTTCTCTTGGATGCTTTTATGTACAATGACATTTGCACAACTAGATCATAGTTGTTATGTACAATGACATTTGCACAACTACATTTGAGAATAATTCCTCATTGCAACTTGGAATAACATAAGCCGAATACATGTTGTTGACTTATTTTATCTATACGAGCAATTTGTCGATCATATATATATATATATATATCGCGGATTCTGAATGCCCAAGAACAAAAGTCCTAGGTTAGTCCTAGGTTAAGGTAAATAGATAGTAGGGGAGGTTTCAACTAAAGGTGTTGTAAGACTAAGTTCCACAGATTAGGGACGGTTTCAACCAAAGGTGTTGTAAGACTAAGTTCCACAGATTCGACTCATAGAAGCACATAATAGCGCATACATAACATTCTATAGAGGATCTACTCTCAACAATGCAAAGATAGGTATGAATAACCCAATATCACCTACATATCTACGATGTAAAAATGTCAATGGATGAACATTCTCCAGTCCTCGACAAAAGATGCATTTCAGGTGCAATGGGTATTTCAGGTGAAACCGAGGAGATATTGAAGGACAAGGGAGGATCGTCTAGGTCATCTCCATTTCCTTCTAATATCTGAACAACACTACCCATACTGGGTCAATTGATGGAGTTATATTGAATACACCAAAACCCAACTTTGGTCATTAGCTTGATCGCCTTCTCCTCTTATGTTTCAATTTATCCTCCTCCTCCTCTCAATCTCATCCTTTTCTCCCCACTCTATAGTAGATTGGAAACCCAGTCAGGAAAGTACCACTGATTGGAATGGCTCAACTGCACATCAATATTCTTTCTCCCCACAACAATCTCTAGCAAGAGAATTCTGAAACTACATAGGTCTAATTTATATGTAACAAGACCTGCATCATTGTGACGAATCTCCAACACAACATAACCTGACATCCCTTTCCCAACCATCATTGATATATGGTCGTCTCTCTTTCCACAAATTTTAGCGAGACCAAAATCAGAAACTTTTGGTGTGAAGTCAACATCCAACAATATATTGTGAGGTTTGATGTCAAAGTGTATGATGTGCTTGTTGCAATCTTAGTGTAAATATGAAATTCCTCGAACAACACCCAAAGTGATTGCATATAATTGTTCCCACCTTAAGACTCACCCCTTATCATTTTCGACAAATATAAATTTGTCGAGAGATCCATTAAGCATGTAATCATATACTAGGCAGAGATGATTTTAGGGGTTAAATTTCACTCATGGGCTAATTTTCAATGGTTTTTCCCAAAAAGAGATTGGATATTCTAAAAACAATTAGCCCAATTTCTATAGGATAAAATTATTTTAATTTAAAAATCGCTAAAATTTTATACAAACTATATCAAATCCTTAGAAATTTTAATATTTTTACAAAAATATCGCCAAACATTTATAGTTGGCATATGAAGGATTAGTAATATTCACCAAGGTTTCTACATTTTAAAATAAATTTCCATCCTTAAAATCATCCCTGATACCAGGGTGCTTTGTTGGAAATAGTAATTACAAGTCTGTGAGATTTGCGTCTCAGCGGATTTATCAGTCAATCAATTTGTTAGTAGATATTTCAATCATCTAAATAGTCAGTTAGTCATACTATCATCCAGTTTGCAAATACAAATTCACACATTTACGCAAAATCATTTTTATCAGTTGGCAAGCAGGAGAGTTAAATTAATGGAGTCGATATTATCTTTCTCGAGTCTCATTAAGTAGATGAATATTCAGTCGAATTTATTGTTCCTTTAATGTTGATTTGATTTTACTTCTATAAGAAGTCTCAGTCTTTACCCATATAAGTCTGATTCTTTAGTTAGTTGAACATATACATCATAGAGGTAGAAAGAACATAGTCATGAAGAAGAAAAACAACAAAAAATAAGGATTCAAAGAAGTCTGAGCACAAGCTTTGTGTCTGTGAAGTCAACAATAGAAGTTGTTGGAGCTTAAGCTCATTGTACTCTGTAATCGCGCACAACGTATCAAAGTTCTTAGTATATATATCAATATTTTGTGCGTTTTCAAATTTGATGTGTAAATTTGAGCTTTTGTTGTGTTTATGTGTTAAACATTAGCACATAACAAAATAAATTTTTACTTTATGTACTTTATCACAGTGTGCAAAAATTTCAGTAGGTTTCCCATCACGTGGTACATCCTGAGTGTTCAGTGACAAAGTTTTTGGCGCGCAATATTTTATAATTGTGTTGTGCATAGTTTCCCTACACGCTATAGATTCAAGATTTGGTATCAGAGCAGTTTGATCAAGAGCAATTTTATCAATATAAGGTTCTATTAGAACAAGTTCAATAGTAGAAACTTCGTTGAAAGGTGAGATATGAATTCTACCTCAAATTTGAAACCTCCCACTTTTATAGACAAGAATTATGAGTTATGGTCCTTGACCATGAAGGCGTTGTTCCTAGGTCAAGACATATGGAAGATAGTCGATAATGGTTATGTGGAACCAATAGATCAAGCAACATACAATGCCCTCACACAAGATGAGAAAGATGTCTTCAAAGATCAAAGAAAGAAGGATGGAAAGGTGATGTTTTACATACATCAAGCCATGAATGAGAGAATACTCCCAAGATTTGCATCAACAAAGCAAGCCAAGGAGGCATGGGACATATTACAAACCTCTTATCAAGGTATGGACAAAGTAAATACTTCAAAACTACAAATTCTTAGAAGAGATTTTGAAACTTTGTCAATGAAAGATACATATACAATAGATTCTTTTTATACCCATGTCATTGGCCTGATAAATCAGATTAAGTCTCATGGTGAAACCATAGAAGATAGAAAAGTTGTTGAGAAGTTACTTAGGAGTCTTCCTCCTAAATTTGATACCCTTGTTGTGACTCTAGAAGAGAGCAAAGACTTGAGTCAGTTTCGTCTAGATGAACTACAAGCTTCCCTCATTAATCATGAACACAGATTAAATAGGTAAAGTATGTCATTAGATAATTCATTTTATGGACAGTCATCTATAAGCCATGGAAGAGGAAGGGGGAGATATAACACTAGAGTCAGAGGAAAAAGTTCTGTCAGAGATGGACGTGGTATCATTCTTGGAAATACTGGTGGAAGAGGTCAAAACCCAAATACCAGTCAACCAACCGGTTAGAGAACTGACAAATCAAAGATTCAATGCCATTATTGTAAAAAGTATGGAAATAATGCATATGACTGCAGGAAGAGATAGTATAATTAGAACAAGCAAGGTCAAGATCAGTCAAACAATGCAAATAACCAAACCAATCCTATGTTTATGGAGCACACTGAGGTAATTCCTATAGTCTCACCAATTGAATGCAATGTTTCTTAAGCAAGTCCATGTGACATATGGTATTTAGATTCAGGTTGTAGTAACCACATGATATGAAACATAAAATTGTTTTCTAATTTGGATAAGTTAGTCCAAACCAAGGTTACACTTGGAACAAATATCCAAGTTATTGTCTTAGGAAAAGGAAATATAAACATTTTAACTCAACAAGGAGAACATAAAGTTATGTCTGATGTATATTATGTTTCTGATCTGAATCATAATCTGATGAGCACAGGACAACTGTTACAGAAAGTATACATAATCTACATGGAAGATAATCATTGTGATTATGGATAAATGCCCAAGCAATCAAGTTATTGCAAGAATCTAGATGAAAAGCAGAAGAATGTTCCCATTGACACTAAAGCCATCCAAGAAGAAGAATACAACACTAGTTGTTGGTAAAGAAAAAGATGTGCAGTTAGACACTTCATTTACAACATAAAGTGCACACATTTCTAATGAATAAAATAGTCTGTGCAGTACCAAGAAAGGATAAAGTGGAGCAGAAATGAAGGAAACATTCCAATATGAAGTACATGATGATTCCTGGTTATGGTATTTCAGATTTGGACATTTGAACTTTGGAGGACTAAAATTGCTACACACAAAGGATATGGTAAAAGTTTTTCCATTGATTGAAAAACCAGAAAAGATATGTGAAGGTTTCATTTTTGGAAAACAACATAGAGAATCATTTCCAATTGACAAGTCTTACAGAGAAAAATCTCAACTGGAAATAGTACATTTAAACATTTGTGGACCAATGAAAACTCCATCTATAGGAGCCAGTGTTGGTTGTGGAGCTTGGTTATCTTCCTAATTCATATGTTTGTTTTAGTCGTGCTTGGACCCCATTCCATAATGGGGGGGTGTGGGCAGCCTTTCCCCCCC
Organism: Picea engelmannii; assembly: GCA_009831015.1. Taxonomy (NCBI): domain Eukaryota; kingdom Viridiplantae; phylum Streptophyta; class Pinopsida; order Pinales; family Pinaceae; genus Picea; species Picea engelmannii. Next base: position 106,842 of record ML788446.1, read on the forward strand.
ACAACTGTCTCCAGGGAGGTCTAGGGAGGGTTAGTGATATAACAATAGAAGTTATGTTAGGGTTTTTTTCCCTAGAAGGAAACCCTCTATTATGAGGGAATTGTATTACGGTTGTACATGTGTGTGAATATTGTATTTTGAGAGAGGATATTGTGAGAGAAAGAAGATGAAGTTACAGTGGGTGTGTTGTAGGTTGTATTGATCCAGATTTTATGAGCAGAACGAAATGAATATAGATTATTAATAGGTGCTTAACACAAAATAATAGAGATACAGTAAAACTAGTTTTCTATTCAATAATGAAATAAGTTGAAATTGTAATATGCAGTGGAAACAAGCTTGCTGGAATGGTGGTGGCTTATCTCTGAGAAGAGATGTGACGGCAGCATGCATTTGCAAGAATAAGGTTACAATGAGGCTCTAAAGGCCCTTTTTACAATAAGAAAGAATTCCAAAAACCCTAGACATCCAAAAACCTAACCCTAGGAGATGAAGCGCCAAAAGTCATGTGGGCCCTATTTGGGTAAGTTAGTACATCAACTTCTCGGGGTCGTAACTTTTGCATACGATATCCGTTTTAGGCGTGTGATATCCCATTGGAAAGGCATCATCAAGGAGATTCATTTTAGGGGTTCAATATTTCCTTTGTCTACCATTTAAGAGCTCGATCCCAAAAAACATTCATTTAGGCCCTCAAAATGGCCCCGAAAGTTAAAATTGCTAAAAATAGTAAATTGTCAAAATTGTCATAAAATTGTTTTGAGCCAGTAGGAAAAGCTGGGTGGCCACCGATATCCATCTAGATCATGTATCCCTTTATTTTGCTGGATAATAAAAAGGAAGAACTTGGAAATTTTTATGGTGGACATAGCCCACATTGGGTGAACCACGCATATCTGTGTCTCTATTCTATTGTATATCTTATGTGTTTTATTTACGAATTTGTTTTATTTTTATACTTTGTGATCCTATTTTTTTAACAATTGGTATCAGAGTGAAAGGTGACTCGCAGGAAAAGAGGGTTCCTGGTTTGAGTGGGAGCAATGGAAGAACATGGAAATTTTAGAGTCAAGAAATTTAATGACCAAAACTACCAGTTATGGAAGATTATTTATATCAGAAGAATATATTCTTACCATTGGGTGAAATAGAAAAGAAGTTGATGGCCATGAAGGAAGAATAATGGCAAGTTCTCAATAGAAAGGCACTAGGAATGATACGACTGAGCTTGGCAACATCGATAACTTTCAATATTTCAAAAGAAAAGACAACAAAGGGGCTGATGGACGCATTGGCTAAACTATAAGAAAATCCCTTAGCATCCAATAAGGTATTTATAATGAAGATATTATTTAATATGAAGATGCTAGATGGTGGGTCTGTTGCATATCATTTAAATGAATTTAATACGGTTACTAATCAACTAAGTTCTGTAAAAGTGCACTTAGATGATGAGGTCAGGGCTCTTCTAATATTGTGCTCATTGCAAGAAAGTTGGAATGGCTTTGTCATGGTTGTAGGTAACTTTGTCTATGGTTCAAACACTCTGAAATTTGATGATGTTGTAGGTGTTATCCTTATCGAGGAAATGCGATGGAAAAGCACAGGTGAGACATCAGGTAATGCGTTAAACATGGAGAACAGGGAAAGACAAAAGGATAGAGGAAAGGGCTCAGGGAACCATGGGAATTCTAGGAGGGGAAGATCCAAATCCATAATAGGAAAGATATAATATTTGAATTGTGGGAAGAAAGGACATCTGAAGAAATACTGTAGATCTCCAAAGAAACAAAGAGATGGACAACGAGAGAAAAATCAAGAAGCAATGTAACAGATGATGTGTTACAAGATGATTTGATTATTTCTGTAGATAATATTTTTGAGTCTTGGGTAGTAGATTCAGGGGCTTCATTTCATGGCACACCCCATAGGAAACATTTTCTAGATTATGTTCATGGTGATTTTGGACAGGTTCATTTGGGTGATGATGCACCATGAAAAATTGTTGGAATGGGAAAGGTAAAAATAAAGAAAAGGAATGAAAACCAATAGTCATTGAAAGAGGTAAGACATGTTCCAGATCTAAGGAAAAATATAATTTCAACGAGGAAGTTGGAAATTGAAGGCTATATATCCATATTTACAGATAAAGTGTGGAAGGTCACCAAAGGATGACTGGTGATAGCAAAAGGAGAGAAGGTAGGTACATTATATTTATGTACTGGTAATACTAACTCTTATATCTCTTTAGATTCTATAGGAGTGGATACAACATTGTCCCATCATATGATTGGACACATGAGTAAGAAGGGGAAGCAGATACTTCAAAAAATAAATTTGTTTCCAGATCTTAAACAAATTGATTTGGATTTTTGTGAGCAGTGTGTTTATGGAAAATAGAAGAGAGTCAGATTTCTCAAAGTTGGAAAAGAAAATAAGAGTGAAAGGTTAGATACTGTGCATACAGATGTATGGGGACTATATCATCTATAAGCTCTTGGTGTCTCTCATTATTATGTTACTTTTATTGATGATGCAACTAGAAAAAGTTGGGTTTATTGCATTCAAAAAAAAAATGATGTTTTTGACACTTTTAAGAAATGGAAAGATTTGGTTGAGAATGAGATAGGAAAAAGGTTGAAGTGTCTTAGATCAAACAATGGAGGTGAATATTGCAACGAGGATTTTGATGATTATTATTCATACCATGGGATTCATAGAGAGAAGATAGTTCTAGGAACACCACAAGAAAATGATGTGTCAGAAAGGATGAACAGGACCATCATGGAGCATCCAAGGAGTATGACATTGCATGCAGAGTTTCCCTTATAGTTCTAGGCATATGTTGTAGATATTGTTGTTTACTTCATAAATAGAGGACCTTCAATGTCCTTGGATGGTGGAATTCTAGAGGAGGAATGGACATGTAAAAAGGTAAACTATTATTTTTTGAAAACTTTCGGTTGTGAAGCATTTATCCATATTGATAAAGAAAATAGAACAAAGCTTGAAGAAAAATACAAGAAATGTACCTTTATTGGATACAATGTTAATGATTTTAGTTATCGCTTATGGGATTATGAAAATCGAAAAGTCATTAGGAGTAGAGATGTCATATTCAATGAGAAGGTCATGTACAAAGATCAGTTGCGAGAAAAGAAAAAGGAAAAAGAAAGACCATAATACACAATGCTTGATGAGATCACTGAAAAAGAAATTTCAAAGGTACCAGAAAATAAAAAAGTACAACAAAAGGAGAAACAAGTACCTCAAACTCTTGCAAGTTTTGTTAGAAGATCTACCAAGTTAATTAGACCCCCTGAATGGTACTCTCCTTCATTGTATTATTTATTGTTGACTAATTCTGGTGAACCAGAAAGTTATGAAGAGGTAATGTAGGTAGACACTAAAAAGAAGTGGGATAAAGGCATGAAATAGGAAATGGATTCCTTGGTAAATAACGAGACCTGGGACTTCGTTCAATTTCCTGTAGGAAAAACATTATTGCGGAATAAATGGTTTTACAAGTTGAAGGAAGAAGATGGAGGAAAAAAATAGTACAAGGATAGACTTGTTGTAAAGGGGTTTGCACAAAATAAAGGTATAGATTTTGATGAAATATTTTCTCATGTTGTTAGGATGACTTTGATTATGACTATTTTAAGTCTTGTGGTAGTAGAAGATTTGCATATTGAATGGTTAGATGTAAAAACATCTTTTCTCCATGGGGATTTGGAGCAAGAGATTTATATGCAGCAACCACAGGGGTATGGAGTCAAAAGGAAGGAGAATTTGGTATGCAAGTTGAAGGAGAGTTTGTATAGTCTAAAGAAATATCCAAGGTAGTGGTATTTGAATTTTGACAGGTTTATGAGAGAAAATGGTTATAGTAGATGTCATTCTGATCACTGTGTTTATTTTAAAAGGCTAGAAAATGGAAGCTATATTATCTTTCTATTGTATGTAGATGATATGCTTGTTGCAGGGTCTAATATTCAGGATATAAATGTGCTCAAGAATAAATTATCTAATTCATTTGCGATGAAGGATTTGGGTGCTACAAAGAAAATCCTTGGCATGAGAATAACAAGAGACAAGAAAAATCACAAATTGACATTGTCTTAGGGTGAGACATAGAGAAGGTGTTGGAGAGGTTTAGAATGCAGAATGAAAAACCAGTTAGTACACCTTTGGCCAACCATTTCAAATTAACTAAGGAAATGTGTCCCAAGACACAGGAGGAGATAGAATACATGTCTAGGGTCCCTTATTCATCAATAGTTGGTAGCTTGATGCATGCGATGGTTTTCACAAGACTAGATATTGCACATGCAGTGGGAGTTGTGAGCAGGTTTATGAACAATATAGGTAAATAACATTAGGAGGTAGTAAAGTGCATTCTCAGGTATTTGATAGGTATTGCTACTCATGCATTATGTTTTGGAGGTTTTGACATTGTTCTACAATGATATGTTTATTCAGATATGGTAGGTGATAAAGATAACAATAGAAGCACCACCAGATATGTTTTTACTATAGGTGGAACAACAATAAGTTGGATTTAAAAAATGAAAAAGGTTGTTGCACTTTCAACAACGTAAGCAGAGTATGTTGCTTCTACAGAGGCTAGTAAAGATATGATTTGGTTATAGAGGTTTATGGAAGAATTGGGAAAGAAGAATGAGAATAGTAGGTTGTATTGTGATAGCAAGAGTGTCATTCATATTGCAAAGAACTCAGCCTTCCATTCTAATACTAATTATATACATCTTATGTACCATCTCATATGATCTGTCTTGGAAGATGGACATTTGAAGTTGGAAAGGATACATACTAGCTAGAATCCTGCAGACATGTTAACAAAGGGAGTAACCAAGGAGAAACTAAGTTCCTTCTTAGTTTCAGTTGTTATTCAAGAATGAAGGTGAAAATGAGAAATTTTCCAAGTTCAAGGTCGATCATAGTCCAACAGGTACAACAATAGTGGATTTGTTGTGATCATTATTGAAGTGGGAGATTGTTGGTTGTGGAGCCTGATTATCTTCCTGATTCATATGTTTGTTTCAGCCGTGCTTGGACCCCATTCCATAATGGGGGGTTGTGGGGGGAGTTTCTCGCCCACAACTATTGTCAGGGGGGTCTAGGGGGGTGGTGACAATTTTTTGTAGCTCCCCTCACGGGGGATTCGAGGGCAGCGCCCCCAAAGTAAAATATTGAGGAAAATTGCGGTGTAAAATATTTTAATTACAAAAGTTAATCTGGACATTTCATTATAAGGTCACATATCTGGTGGTAGAAGTTATGTTAGGGTTTTTTTCCCTATAATGAAACCCTCTTTTATGATAGAATTGTATTATGGTTGTGCATGTGTGTGAATATTGTATTATGAGAGAGGATACTATGAGAGAAAGAAGAGGAAGTTACAGTGGGTGTGTTGTAGGTTGTATCCCTTCATTTTGTTGGATAATAAAAAGGAAGGACCTAAAAATTTCTCTGGTGGACATAGCCTAGGCCCCACACTGGGTGAACCACATATATTTGTGTCTCTATTGTATTGTGTATCTTCTATGTTTTATTTTTGCATTTTTTTTTTATTGCTCCACAATCCTGTTTTTCGAACAAGCAGTGCTTATTTTATGACAATTATTGATGATTTCTCAATAAATACATGGATTTATTTCCTAAAGCATAAATCTGATGCATTGAGTTGTTTTCAACAGTTTAAATCACTTGTGGAGAAGCAGAGTGGTTATTACATCAAGTGTCCAAGAACTTATAGAGGAAGAGAATATATCTCAAGAGAATTTCAGAACTTTTGTAAAGTTCATGGCATCTACAAGCAATTTACCACGTGATATACACCACAGCAGAATGGTGTCGCAAAGAGAAAGAAAAAAACTATTATGGAAATGGTGTGAAGTATGTTGGTAGCCAAACACTTGTCAAATGAGTATTGGGATGAGGCAATAGCAAGTGCAGTATACATCATGAACATATGTCCACCAAAGAGTGTGAAGACATAGTTCCTTAAGAAGCCTGGATAGGATTAAAGAATAATATGATGCACTTAAAAGTTTTTGGTTGTGTCACATACACACATGGTCTATATGAGATAAGAAATAAGTTGGACAACAAAGGACAAAAATGTATATTTGTTGGGTATTCTGAAGACACAAAATCATACAAGTTGTATGACCCTATCATAAGAAAATTCATAATCAGTTGTGATGTTTAGTTCATGGAGAATGAAGCATGGGATGGAAGCATAGAAAATAAAGTCAACATTATTGATGCAATGGAGCATTATGACACAGAAGATGAAGTGTTTCAAGCACCAACCATAGGACAATGCATAGTCCCTTCTACATTTGGCACTGTGACATAAAATACAATGCATAATACTCCAATAAGATCAACAAGTGCACAGTCTACACATAGAGAACAACAAAGATCAGTAAGCAGTCCAAGTAGCTCTACATCCTCACATCCATATTTAGTAATTTTATCACCAAGGAAGACAAGAAGTCTGTACGACATCTATAATGAGGACACAACAAATTCATTTTCAGTTTTTTCTTTGTTTTCACAAATAGATGATTCATTAACTTTTGAAGAAGTTGTCAAAGATAATGTATGGGAACAAGCCATGGATGAAGAAATCATATGCATATAGAACAATCAGACATGGAAATAGGTAGATGTATCTGAAGATAAGGATGTGACAACTATCAAGTGGATTTATAAAACGAAGCAAGATGTGGAAGGAAAGGTGCATAAGCACAAGGAAATGTTCGTTGCAAGAGGTTGTACACAACAACCTGGAATTGATTTCAATGAAACATTTGCACCAGTTGCATGCATGGAAACAATCATAACTGTGTTATCCATTGTCACACAATACAAGTGGCTAGTTTATCATATGGATGTAAAGTAAACATTTTTGAATGGAAACTTAGAAGAAGAAGTGTATGTGGAACAACTAAAATGTTATGAGGTTCCAGGAAAAGAATACAAGGTGTACATATTTAAGAAATCATTGTATGGATTAAAGAAATATCCCAAAGCTTGTTGCAGTCAAGTAGATTCCTATCTTACAAAAAATGGATTTCATAGAAGTGAAAATAAGACAACTTTGTACATCAAAGAAAATAAACAAGGTAACATGTTAATTGTTTGTTTATATGTAGATGATTTGATTTTTACAGGTGATTTTGGTATAGAAGAATTCAAGTTAGTCATGAAATATGAATTTGAAATGACTGATTTGGGGATAATGAGATATTTTCTGGGAATAGAAGTTCACCAGTCCAAAAATGGTATATTTATATCACAGTGGAAGTATGCTCATGAAATTAAGAGATGATTCAATATGATAAATTCAAAATTATCCCCAACACCTTTTGTAACAAGATTGAATTTAAGCAAGGAGGATAAATGTAGTGTAGCTAGCAAGGTAGTGGGAGGGCCTAGAGGGACCATAGTGATAATAGTGGAGGCCATTCAATGTAAGGTGGAATATGTCCACTATTTTATTAAATAAGGCCCACTATGGTAGTTAAATAAAATAAATGTAAGAGGATTTACTAGAAGGTTTTACTTCTAGAAGGTTCCTCCTCTAGAATGTTCTTAGGTGATTGGTAGCACTATATAAAGGATTTCAAACAATGTAATGGGATGTCAAGAAAAGTATTCTAATGTGAATGGTATCTTAATAGGAGGATTCCCCCTCGATGAGGTAAGTGAATAGGAGAGGATCCCTGCCATAATAGGATCTATTATATGGTGTTTCCCTACCTGTTGGGTATGGAAAAAAAAAAAATCCTCGGGAAACGTGTCATGTATTTAGGTGGTTTTTTCGGCACATGGTTTTTGCCGATGGTTTTCTATTTTCGTTAAGGAATTAGGGTTTTGGACTAATCCAGGTCATTGGTTTAGGGTTTTGAATGCCGCTGGCTCCTATATGTATATTGTATTATAAACAATGTAACACAATGAATGAATATAATATATGCTGGTTTTCCCAGTTTGGGTTTTCTAGGGGAAAAATCTTTGTGTAATGTTTGTATTTGCCATTGTATATTTTCTGTTCTTTTTTGAATATCTATTTAAAGTAGACATTGTACAAGGTTATAATTTACAGTACCCCAAGGTTTTTTTATAATAAAGAGTGGTTTTGTTCTATATTGTTCTCTGAATATTTGAGGTGTTTCCATATGCAAGTATTTTTTTTGGGGGGGGGTTGGAGGGCCCATGGTGATAATAGTGGAGACCATTCAATGTAATGTGGACTAGGTCCACTATATTATTAAATAATTCCCACTATGGTAGTTAGCTATAATAAATGTAAGAGGACTTACTAGAAGGTTCTACTTCTAGAAGGCTCCTCCTATAGAATGTTCTTAGATGATTGGTAGCACTATATAAAGGGGTTAAAGCAATGTAATGGGACATGAAGAGAAGTATTGTATTTGGACTTGAATCTCATTAGGAGGTTTTCCCCTTAAAGAGACAAGTGAACATGAAATGATCCCTTCCATAATTAGATCCATTGTATGATGTTTCCCTACCTCAAGGGTTTTCTATAATAAAGTGTGGTTTCTTCTATATTTATTTGTGTATATATTGTGTATTTAGTATTTTTGGTGATTATATTTGTATATCTACTCAATTTCGTAACAAGTGGTATCAGAGCATTTCCTTGGCAGGAAGTGTGGGAAAATTTTATTTTTTTTCGAAGAAGAAAAAGAGGGCCGAAACACTCTAGACAATTTATGTAGATTTTTGTGCACAATTTGTAGAAACTAGTTGTATATATGAGTTCCTATTAGAAAAACACTCAATTTAAAAAAAACAATCATCCAAATCAGAGCTCTGGAAGTGAAGATATCACTGATTTAAAATCAACCATTTTAGGGGGTTTTCGTGACGACGGCGGGACTGCAGAGTTCATAACTTTTCATAAAGTGATCAGATTTATACCAAATAAGTGTGATTCATTTTAATATCTTTCTTTTGGTATATTAAATGTGGTGTTTCTGATGGATATTCACTCTCAAATCATGGAAGCCATCAAGACAACAATTCAAGAGTTCAAAGTTGAAATGCAACATATTCAAGAGAAACGTATTCAAGAGCTCAAAGTTGAAATGCAACATATTCAAGAGTCTAAAATTTCAAGGCATATTATGGACAAATATAATCAATAAAGATATGCTTGGTATGATTTCAAGGCCGATTGTGATGATTGGTATATGGACACTTGTCATTTTTGGGATGATAACTATTTTTATCTTTTATTTGATGACTCTACTCCTCCTTCTGTAAGGAACATGAATGTGACAAATCATGAGCCAATGATTATTACCAATGTCCAACCTACATATTCTACAATGGTATTATTCCTTCCAGATTCTGCTACGACCCTTTCCCACTATGTGGATGGATCTTATTATTTGGATCCACATGAAAGGTGTCAGTCTTTGGAGCATCATTTTTAGTTGGTTATTGGGTTCTGATATCTTCCATGTGGAGTTCACATGAGAACTTGAAAATGAGAACCTAGTTTACAATGGCGGTTGGACTACTTCAGCATGGTGGCTTTCCTTTCTACATGGGACCTTGGTTCTCCAGTCTTCTTCAACATTATGGTACACAATTATCCATGGGACTCTGATATATGGTTGTACACCCTCATAACAAGCATTGAGGACAACGCTTTCATAAGGTGGATGGAATGTAGTGTTGCTAGAGAGGTAGTGGGGGGAGGGTCCATAGTGATAATAGTGGAGACCATTCAATGTAAGGTGGACTAGGTCCACTATATTATTAAAAAAGGCCCACTATGGTAGTTAGATATAATAAATATAATAAGACTTACTAGAAGGTTCCTCCTCTATAATGTTCTTATGTGATTGATAACACTATATAAAGGGTTTCAAACAATGCTAATGGGATGTCAAGATAAATATTATGTTGTGAGTGGTAGCTCAATATGTTGATGCCCCCTTGAAGTGGTAAGTGAACACTAGAGTGTCCCTTCCATAATTGGATCCATTGTATGGTGTTTCCCTACCTCAAGGGTTTTCTATAATAAAGTGTGGTTTCTTTTATATTTCTCTGTGGATATATTGTTTATTCATTATTTGTGGTGATTATATTTGTAGATCTACTCAGGTTTTTAACAATAAAGGGTCCAAAGTGGATCCCACACTATTTAAAATACTGGTAGGATGTCTTATGTATCTAACAATGACAAGACCTAATATTATGTATGGAGTGAGACTAATTTCAAGGTTCATGGAAACTCCAAAAGAATCGCATTAGAAGGAAGGAAAGATAATCATGAGATATGCGAATGGAGCAAAATATTTTGGCATTAGATATTCTACTTCATAAGATTTCAGAATTATTGGATACACTGACAATGATTGTGGAGGCAACATAGATGATAGGAAAAGTACCTTTGGGTACACATTTCATTTTGGAATAGGTATGGTATTATGGGAATGAAATAAAAATCCCACAGTGACTCTTTTTTCAGTAGAAGCAAAGTACGTTGCATCTACAAGTGCAACTTGTTAAGCAATTTAGATGAGAAGAATGTTAAAATATTTGTTGTAGGAACAATAGGAACCAATCACAGTATTTTTTGACAATATTTCACCCATCATGTTATCAAATAATCGTGTGTTTCATAAGAAAACTAAGAACATTGATACAAGGTATCATTTTATTAGAGAATTGGTGAATAACAAAGAGATGTATTTAGAGATTTGCAGGTCAAAAGAACAAGTCCCAATCATTTTCATAAAGGCTTTAGAAAGAGATTCATTTCAACATATGTGAATCAATCTAGGATTCTACGTAGTAACAAATGAGTGACATTAAAATTGTAAACTCATTTTTTGATGTAAATTTTTGTAACCCCACCTACTTACAAGTAAGGGACAGTGTTGGAAATAGTAATTACAAGTTTGTGATCTTTACATCTCAGTCGATTTATCAATCAGTCAATTTGTTAGTAGATCTGTTAGTCAACCAAATAGTAAGTCACTCAGACTTTGAGTCAGTCTGGAAATAAAAACTTGCACGTTTACACTGTATCGGTTTTATCAGTTTACAAGAAGGGGAGTTAAATTAATGGATTCGATCTTATCTTTCTTGAATCTAGTTAAGTAGATGAAGATTCAGTCGAATTTAATGTGCCTTTAATGTTGAGTTGATTTTACTTCTGAAAGAAGTCTCGGTCTTTACCCATATAAGTCTTAGTATTTATTTAGTTGAACATATGCATCAGAGAGGTAGAAAGAACAAAGTCGTGAATAAGAAAAACAACAAGAGTTGAGGATTTGAAAAATTCTGAGCACAAGCTCTATGTTTGTGAAGTAGAAGGAGTTGGTGGAGATGAAGCTCATTGTACTCTGTAATCACACACAATGTGTTGAAGTTCTCTCTCTCTCTCTCTCTCTCTCTCTCTCTATATATATATATATATATATATATATATATATATATATATATATTGTCTATTGTCAAATTTAATGTGTAAATTTGAGCTTATGTTGTGTTTATGTGTTAAATATTCGCACATAGAAAAAGATATTGTTACTTTAAGTACTTTATCACAGTGCGCAGAAATTCCAGTAGGTTGCCCATCATGAGGTACATCCTAAGTGTTCAGTGGCAAAGTTTGTGGCACCCAGTATTTTATAATTGTGTTGTGCACTGTAGATTCAAGATGCTTGTGAAGATTTCATAGAAATACCTCAAAAAATGAACCAAATTGACATGGTGAACATGTCCAATGGTGGCCACTTCATTCATGAATTGGACCTTATTGTGCCTATGCATATGCCTATCAAGAATCTTAACAACTACTGGAGTACCATTCTAAAGATTTCCTTTATACAACACACCATAACCTCTTTCTCCCAACATTTATGCAAAGTTTTCTATGACCTTCTTGAGTTGAAAGTGTGAATATTTGGTTGTCATTTCATAAGCATATTCCCCTAGGAATTTCTCCACCACTGAAAGAGAGATACTACGACCATATTTAATTCTTCTCCAGAAGGAACAACAAGTTAAGGAGAATATTATCCATGAGAAGATGCATAAGAAGATCAACACTAGTCCTAGAATGAGGAAAAAAGAGGGGGATGAAGAGACTATTATTCATGTGATTTTCATCCAATCCCTAAGAGAAACAAGATACAGAATGACAGTGAAGGTTCAGTAAGAGAAACTAAAATAGGAAGAGATAATAAAATTAGCTAGAAAATTCATGAACATGCCAAGGAAATCAACTCACATGATTAATCCCCAGGACGAAACTGGAAGTGTTGTGGAACGACGAAACTGGAAGTGTTGTGGAACGAAGAGGCTGATATCAATATAATCTTCTTCCAACCCCAACATAACTTTCAAAGTGAGGTTTAAGAGGAGAAACTGAAATAGGAAGAAATCATAAATGTACATGTTTGGAAAATAAATCCTACGAGGGTGAAAAATGCAGCTACGGTGGAATGAAGAGATTAAAATTAATGCAATATTTGTCCAACCATGAATATAATGATGGAAAAAATATACAAATTTGGTCTTCAGAGAAATGTCCAATTGGAGATAATGAAATAGGAAGAAACCATTATTTACCTGCTGCAAGGACACATAGATTCACCATGCTGCAATCTTTGACTACACTGGAAAGAAGGGATTGATATCAATGTGATATTCTTGCAACCCCTTAGAGAATAATGGAAACAAAATATAAATGGGAAGAAATCATAAATGACGGCCTATATAATGTGATGATTTTGTTTAACGTAAACATCAAATAATTAATTAATTTGGCTTTATTTTCTGCCCCACTAGCCTAAGAGCGTCACCAACAACCAAATAAATGAATCTAGTTGGATAGCTAGTAGAGAAGTTACAAAGAAAAATGTTAGTGATAAATTCTTGTCCACAACGATAAAGATAGTGGAGCCCTTTTTTGTACATGTGAGGTTCACGGTCGTACTCGCTAGAGAATATGGGGATGCCTGTCTTTTCAGAATATTGGGGTCTCAACAACAAACACAACATAAAAATTCATTTAAGGGAATCACATGTCACTTAAAAGGAATTAAACCTAGATGCAGAGGGTAACAACCATTCCTCCCAACCACCCAAACTAAATTCAATGGACGAGATAGTAAAACTCCTTACTAAATAGAAAAATGGTTTTGTAAGAAACAAAGAAGATACTCAACTGCTTTGGCTCATTTATAGCCAACACAAAAGTTGGAAAGAAAAATTTCATGTAGAATTATGATCAATTCTCGTCTCAACGAAGAGGAGAGTCTCGTTTCTTACGAGATAATGGAATTGAATGGTTTTGTGAACACATATTTGATATGGAACTTTATTTTTATAGATATTAGCTCATTCATTTTAAAATATTAAAATATTTTAAATTTAGAAATAATTTAAATAATTTAAAACTTTTTATAATAGGGTTGTGTTAGTTTAATGCGGACATGCGGGGAAAATTAAGATTAATAGATTTGTGAACTAAATTATAAATATAAAAAATATAAATACAAACTATTTATTAATAAAAAATATATTTGCAATGTAAAATAATTAATTATTTCACTGTATAAATATATATTATATTTTTAAATATATTATGAATATATTTTAAGAGAGATATAAATGAATATAATAATAATAATAATATAATTTAAGGTTATACACAATATAGACAAAATTCCTATCAAAATTTTTGGAGGTGCAAACTTTTAATATTTCTTCAAGTTTTGCACTCTAAAAAAGGTTTTCCAATGAATATAATAATAATAATAATAATCTTATTTAAGGTTACAGTCAATATAGACAAAATTCCTATCAAAGTTTGTCTTAGATTAAAAAACCCTATCAAAATATGTCTTATTAGTCCCTATTGAAAGTATAACTTCTATTAATTAACCTTTGTCTTTTAACATTTTGTTTTCATTTTTTAGTTTAAAATAGAAAAATATAAATACTACATATTGCATAATTTAAATTAAATAAAAAAATCTTGTTTAAATATGTGCAACAACATTGCATTATTTACACTAACGATAGAGAATCAATGTTCCCAAATAATTTCACTCAATATCCTTGCATTATCCCTGCACTGCTTACCTTAAGCAGCTTTTGATGCAACTCCTTATGCAAAGGAAAATTTCAATGTGTTTTCTACCACGAAGATAAGTAATAACAATTGGAGATGTAGTTCCATAGGCAACGTAAGAGGCAAATCCTACTTCCCCTAGTTCAAGCTTTCTCTTAATCAATATGACTCAATAGCTTTCACCATTACCTATGAAGCCAATCAACCATGCTTTCAGCATAACCTTTTATAAAGCTCTCCAATCTTAGCTCTTTTGAATGATATTCTGTCACTTCCCAATGATTAGATTTTTCAATGAAGAAAAAATCCCTAATTCAAAGTGTTTTTCAATGAAATACTTACGAGTGTAGGAGGATTGGCTTTTACAATGAAGAAAAATTCTATAATTCAGAGTGGTTTTTCAATGAAATACTTACCATTATAGGGGGAGCAGTCAATGGGAAAATAAAGTAGTTGTTTCCCATCCATCGTGCCGTGAGTGAGATGAGAGTGTAGTTTTAACCTTCTTCATGTTCCATTTTCTAATGATCAACGAGCGAGGAAGGACAATCTCTATCCAAACAAAAAAATCAGTCTCTATCGAGGTAGGAAAGAAAAAATCGATGCAAAACTAATATGATAATAAAGGATAATCATTTAATGAGGAAATACTATTCTTTCTTGCCAATATAAATATACAATATCACACACACACCCACTTAATGTTAAGGATAATAGTAAAAACAATATCGAGGATTAATCACCCACCTTATAGGCACTATATTTTGCAACAAAAGAAAGGATGTTTGGAAATGAGATGAACTGATTTTGCAATGAAAGCAAGGATGTCTGCACATAACATGGCATTCAAACATCTAGCTTGCAACATTGATTTTGCTTCATTAATTGTTTTTGGGTGAGTTTTTCTTTGATTGATTAACACAATATTTTTCTTATGCAAATACTCCAATGCGAGTACCACTTTGGCTGCATAAACTTGTGAAATATCACATCTATTCTAGATTGTAAGTTGTGTATATAACAAGTTCCACTGATATCACATCTATTCTAAATTGTAAACTATGTATATAACAAGTACCACTACAGTAGCGATGTCCCTTCCAACAATGAAATTGAGAATATTGAAAATTGTATTTGAAAATATTGAAAATGGCATGGAATGTTTTTAATATATAACTGTGACCTTCACATTACCATTAAATGTGGAATGGACCACGAATTAAATTTTGAATCAATTCATTGTGTCAATATACAATAGAGTATGGTTATAATAGAAATAATAGTTATTAACTAGGATATCTTGCATCCAACCGATTGTTTTCATGATTGCTTATTTTTACTTATTGTAATGTATGTTGCTAATATATAGCATTTCCGTGACACAATTCCAAAATCAATATTTTTAGTTTATTGTAATGTATGTTTTTAATACATAGCACTGCTATAACATAATTCCATGGTGCATTGCAATGAATCATGTAAGATCATTTATTTATATGCAATGTTTGAAGAAGTCAAAGTTGGTGGCAGTATGAAATGTGAAGGTGTGGATGTAAAAAAGAGATAATGAATGAAGTTGATAATGATAATGAGATTGAAAACAACAACTACATCTGCATGAATTCCAAGCCAGATCATTAATATAGAATTTCTTCTTTGATTAACTTTACTAATTTTAAATCATCATCTTTTTTTTCTGTTTTATTTCATTGTTTTTTCTTTGTATTTTTTATACTCTCATATGTGGCTTGGAATAAAATTTAAAATTACTACATGCAAAATGAAATTTATCCAGAAGAATAAAATGGATATTTATGGTGTCATTCACCAAATGCCCTGTCAATCCCAAGAGTTGTAGAAATTTGGATCCCCAACCAATTTTGTAGAGCACATCACCTATAAGAATCTCCCCAGTGAAAATAGTTTTGATCAGAACCATTGTTCCTAACACTATTGACACACTCATGTTAACTATGTATTCATTATAGGATGACACATATTTAGCTCCAGACCATTTTGCTTATTTTGTATGCGCTGCTAGCTAGATATGCCACTTCCATATACCATATCAATGAATGGTTACCACAATCAATATTAAACTACATAACTATAAATTGGAAAACTTAATACATACAACATTTTGAATGTAGACTAACACACCATGTACTTTCCTCTTGCATGCTTCTTCCGCTATTTCATTAACCAAATTGTAAAAACCCAGAAACATGTTTTCATTTCCTCATACATTTGATGTACTAGTGATCTATCCCATCTAAAAACAAATCCAATATACAATTTA
>ML788446.1:123348-137761 GCA_009831015.1 Picea engelmannii
AAAGCTCTTACCTTTTAAGAGAGTTGGAAAACAATTTGTGATTGTCTAAATTTCTATTTGTGTCATAAAGATTATCTGATATGACTGAGAAATTAAAAGTTTTTGTATAAATGGCTTTGCATGTAGTGAACTCAAGATCAAACACAAAAATCACTGGTGAGATATATTTCAATAGCATGCTCCCGAGTGAACTTGAGCCCTGTGAAACCCGATTATTTCCACCACCTTTGAATGATGCAAATTATATTATCATTGAGTAAGGAAGATAGACTTAATATGAATGAAGGATGGAATACATGACTCACACAATAAATTGACCGACTACAATAACACCCCCGTCTGTGCATATAAAATTGATTAATAATGTGCTAACGTAATGTGAAGACAGTTATGGGGACGACAATGGGATTGGGAAATTAAATGGGAAACACACCTTTCTTGATGAGGTTTTTGGTAACATAGACACACAAAATCTTTATCGGAGTAGGAAAATGGTAGGAAGAACATATCAAAAACCATATCGTGCAAACGAAGAATCATGTAAGTGTAAGAACTGAAATTTAAAAATCCCTAATTAATTCTGAAACAAAATAGCATTTCCTTAGAGAGCATACAATGAAATAGTTCAACAATGTATCCACATTATATAAATGAATAGGGCTTGTATCTGAGGAATTGACAAGGGAAAACATAAATGTTACCTATAAATGGACAAAATACCCTTCCAAAATATGCTAAAAATTATATTACTACCCCACAAAGCATATATAGTCTGTTGTTAATAAGAACAACATAGCACCAACTCAAATTTATGAGAAATTTTAAGGAAAATCCAGTGTTACCATAATATATTTGGTTGAAAAATCTTTGATTGATGGTTGGGCATATATTCAAATAACATTTTGTTGCACCATTCATTCATGGAATCAGAGTAGAATAGATTGTCGCTTTTAGAAAAAGCTACAAATAGTTCTTGATCATTTATGAAGACCAAATCTAGGAGTAAAATAACTAGGTTATTCACGGACACCTTACCTAAAAAAAATGATACATGCTTTGTCACCTAGATACCTCTCCTAGGAATTATCTAGATGTTCCATGAAAAGCATGTTTAATACATGCAAATGGTGCCACATATTTGTTACCCTGCATGTCACGGTCCTAGCCACAACTAAAAAGAAATTAATCAAACATTCTATGTTATTTAATTTAATTAAACACCTATGAGAAATTACATTAATAATTAATATTTGTTACCCTGCATGTCACAGTCCTAGCCACAACTAAAAATAAATTAATCAAATATTGTATGTTATTTAATTTAATTAAACACCTATGAGAAATTACATTAATATTTTAATCTGTAGGATCATGTATTGGCCACATGTCTATAATGTTATAATATAGAAATCAGTGGATGCCCAAATCACACATGTGGAGACAAAGTACAATTAGGGAGAAGCTTTTTGAAGACAAAAGTCATATCTCAGTTGTAGTGTAGCTAATGTAAGGTGGACTAGGTCCACTATATTATTAAATAAGTCCCACTACGGTAGTTAGATATATTAGTATGAACATAATAAATGTAAGAGGACTTACTAGAAGGCTTTACTTCTAGAAGGTTCCTCCTCCAGAATGTTTTTAAATGGTTGGTAGCACTATATAAAGAGGTTGAAGCAATGTAATGGGGACAATAAGAGAAATTTTGTATTTAGAGCATGTAGCTCATTAGGAGGTTTCCCATTCGAAGAGGCAAGTGAACATGAGAGGATCCCTTCCATAATAAGATCCATTGTATGGTGTTTCCCTACCTCAAGGGTTTTCTTTAATAAAGTGTGGGTTTTCTATATTTCTCTGAATATTTGTGGTGTTTCTGTATTCAAGTATTTTTTACTTAACAATTGGTACCATAGCACTTTCTTCGACCACAAAAAGGGGAATTGTTTTTTCTATTTGCATATTTTTTTGAAGAAGAAAAAGAGATATGTGAAACCCTAGACAATTCCTGTAGTTTTTTATGCAGAATTTCAATAAACTAGTTGTATATATGATTTCCTCTCAGAAAAAAAAAAAAAAAATAATTTCAAAAATAGAATCATTCGAAGCGGAGTCCAGGAAGTAAAGTTATCAACATTTTAAAAATATGTTATGTTCAGGTTTTTTCCATGAATGGCCGCACGATTTTACCAATTTTTGTAGCAGGTGGGGATGAATTTCCCTAAACAAATTACAGACCTGAGGACCTCTGATAATATCACCCAATTAAAAAAAAAAAAATCAAATGAATCAAGGCTTTGGAAGTAAACATATCGTTGATTTAAAATCAACCATTTTTTTAGGTTTTTCGTGACGACGGTGGGACTGCAGAGCTCCTAATTTTTCACAGGTACTTAGATAGCTACCAGATCAAACCCATTGGATAGAGAATTTGAAAATATTTATTTTGGTATATTATATGTGGTGTTTCTAATGGATATTCAACTCCTCGGTGAACTTCAATGACATTTGGAAAACTCCCATGCAAACATCAAGACAATATTTCACCTGGTGGAGCAAAAGAGGTCTATTCTAAAGGCCATCAACAATGAATAAACTTAAGAAATATATATTTGGTATGATTATGAGGAAATAGGTTATGATTGGTATATGGATAGTTGTCATTTCTGGGATGACAACCACTTCCATCTTTTATTTGATGACTCTACTCCACATTATGTAGAACACATAATGGAGAGCAGTCAAGTGCCTTCTTTTAATACTATTTTTTTTGTATTCTCCAGTACTAGTGTGTTATGTAGATGATATTTTGGATATGTAGGGATCTACATATTTGGATCCACATGACCATTTTCAGTTCTTGAGCATCATTTTTAGGTGGCTATTGAGATCCAATATCTTTAACATGGAGTTCACATGAGCACTTGGATATGGGAACTAGGTTTATAGTGGTGGTTGGACTACTTCAGCATGATGGCTCACATTTATACTTGGGACCCTGGTTTTCTAGCCTAATTCATCACTATGGTCCACACTTGTCCATGGGATGTTAGTATATGGTTGTACACCCTCATAACAAGCGTTGAGGACAACACTTTCATAAGGGGCATGAAATGTAGTGTAGATAGAGAGGTATTGTGGGGATGAAGGGCCCACAGAGTTAATAGTGGAGTCCATTAAATCTAAGGTGGACTAGGTCCACTATATTATTAAATAAGGCTCACTATGGTTGTTAGATATATTAGTATGAACATAATAAATGTAAGAGGAATTACTAGAAGGTTCTACTTCTAGAAGGTTCCTTCTCTATAATATTCTTAAGTGGTTGGTAGCACTATATAAAGGGGTTCAAGCAAGGTAATGGGGACAAGAAGATAAGTTTTTTATTTGGAGCATGTAGCTCATTAGGAGGTTTCCCCCTCAAAGAGGAAAGTGAACAAGAGAGGATCCCTTCCATTATAGGATCCATTGTATGGTGTTTCCCTACCTCAAGGGTTTTCTATAATAAAGTGTGGGTTTTCTATATTGCTCTAAATATTTGTGGCATTTTTGTATTTAAGTACTTGATACTTAACATTATCATAGGATTGTTTTAGCAAGGAGGTATCTTCCTCTCAAGATGGGTGGGGGATACAAACTATCATTTGGCTACAATTCATTATAGCAGAGTGTTTTATGCCCCTTGTTACGTTTGGTGGAGGAATACATACATGCTTTTTTGTTTATGTTTGGATGAACATAACAAAAATATGGAAAGTTGAATGTACATCGGGTGATATAGGAGTGCTTCTTAAAGCAATTCTAGCTCAATTGGATAAATGGAAGCTTCTATGGGATCTAAATTTTCTACATGCTTCTTCAGCGAGATCTATCAGTTTAAGGTAAGCAACAAAGATCACTAAGTATGCCTATCTATTTGGAAGAGAGATCTACAGGTTCAAAGAGGTGCATTTGGGAGACCAATACAAGGAATTATCAATGCCTTTTACCATCTATGGTATAAAGCATCTCATTTTTATGGCTAAATTGACTCGAAGAGTAGTCAGGACTATGAGCACTAGCAAAGTCGTAGACAAATCCTTTAATCACTTGTTATGGGGAGGATACATAATATCGGTATAACCATGTGTGATGAAATGGGTAGACAATGATAATTTTCACAACAATGGCTATAAATTGTCATTAAATTGTAATAACAAAAAACTTTGTTTTTTTCGAGGGGAGTATGTTCGTTAAAATTTAAACTTAAATCCCCATCACAACAACTACTCTAAATTGTTGTTATACCATAACTAAACAAAAAATTTCTTTTTTGTTTTTCATCGTGGCTTATTATTTAAATAAATAACTTCATGAGCTTGATTGATAATTTCATTCAACTAAATATTTTCCTTACATTGTTGCAGAATGAAGCAAAGCTTGTGACTAGATTATGTAAGATGCAGAATATAATGATATTAAATGGACAGTTTATAGGCCCAACACTACATGTGAGGAATGGAGATACACTTAGTGTGAAAGTCTAGAACAAATAACAATATAATGCCATCATCCATTGGTATGGTACTTTTAGCTGTGATTTCTCATTACATGAAGTGCGCTACTTCTATACAGGGTTGGATAATGGACCTAAATTTATAAAACAACAATATGTTTGCCCACAGAAAAGTTATACATATAGATTCACATTTATTGGTCAAGAAGGGACTCTCTGGTGGCATGCACACATTTCATGGCTTCGATCTATTGTCTATGGAGCATTGATCATCCACCCAAGGCTGGGAACCACTCATCCCTTTAGAGCGCCCCATCGTGAGACTCCCATTATGCTTGGTGAAGCCAACATCCAACTATCTTGATTATTTGTGTTATAAGTTTTGTGTACAATATGAATAAAGATATCATTTTTCTATGACTAACTAGGAAAATGGTGGAACAAAAATCCCATAGATGTCATGAATAAGACCACACACATGAGAGTTTCACCTAATGTATTTGAGGGATTTTCTATTAACAGAAAACCAAGAGATCTATATCCATGTTAAAGACTAGGTATCAACGACATGAGGATTGAAATTTTTCAAGTGGTTTTTTCCATAGCATAACATTTTTTTTCTATGTAATAAAATTCATTTGTGTGCTTAGTTGTTAACCATGTGTCTGAATCATAATGTGTTGAATCTAAATGTGCTAGTAGAACTAATCCTATAACTAAGTATTAGTTTCCTTTTTGTTTTGTTTGAAAAGTAAATTCAATATTGAAATCTTTAAATACTTTTTGTTTTCTACATAGCTACTCATACATACACTAATCTTGTCAATATATATATTAAATCTTATTCTTTTATTCTCCATAATTTTCTATTGCAAATATTTATCCCAAGAAACTAACTAAATGCTCCTCAACCCAGTTTCTTTCTAGGACCAAAGCTAAACTAGGAGTAAGCAATCGGAGTTGGGACAAGGAGAAGAAGAAACCACATTAATCACCTCCCTAATTCATCTTCTTATGTTTTGACTGTGTAGACCAATAAGAGATGGCTACTTGGAACAAAGTTGAATATTTCTATAAGGCCTCTAGCTGGAGTGGTATACAGCTACAACACTTCAGAGAAAATGAAAGGTGACCTTTCCTACACACTTGCATTGGTGCATTGGCTTGTATGGATTTTTGGTTGTTTGACGTCCTCAACTAGCATCGGCTTGTATCGCTGCATGCACACTTACACGGGTGCATTGGCTTGTATTGCTTTATAGCTTCCCGACTTCCTCATGTAGCATGTCATTGTATGGCATTGACTTCAACTTGTATGGATTTATGGCTTCCTGAAATAATTG
Source organism: Picea engelmannii (assembly GCA_009831015.1). NCBI lineage: Eukaryota > Viridiplantae > Streptophyta > Pinopsida > Pinales > Pinaceae > Picea > Picea engelmannii. The sequence goes on from ML788446.1 coordinate 129,184, forward strand.
TTTGTAGGGTTGAAGAAGCAATCATTTATTATCTCAACACTAAGACAACATCAAGGAATGAGTGAAAGTTGTGACTTCTTGTTCATCTACTCAACCCATTAAACAAAAAATACATGAGAAATGAACACATGACTAGGAGAAACGCAAAGCAATCAACCTTTGTTATGCAAGTAGTTTTGAGTAGCTAGATAGAAAATCATAAGCATCTACGAAAGGCGATGAATAACAAAGTGAGAAACCAACTGTTGTTATGCAACTAGTTTTGCATAGCTAGATAGAAACTCATAAACATCTATGGAAGGCGGTGAATATCAAGCGGGCATCTATGGAAGGCGATGAATAGCAGAGTGATTGTCAGTTTATTAAAGGAACTCACATAGGTAGCACTGAAGACATTAGTCAATGCAATAGTTTTCAATTAAAATGATCAATGTATTTAAAGACCACCTCCTTGAAATAATCGTTTGTCAAACATGATATTATAGTCTATTTAAAGAACACTTAACAAATAATTTCAATAAAATAATTTTAATAAAACTTACGTTATCTAACAATGCACAATTTTCAATGTGTAAAAGAAACTTAGGTTATCTCACATTGAAAAAATTGCAAACTTGGAATATAGTGTAACTTAGGTTATCTCACTTCCAAAAAAATTGCAAACTTAGGTTATAATGATAAAACATTGGTAATAAAGCATTGAGAAGAGTGAATACCACAATAAGACTTCAAATGTAATCTCCAATGAGATGGCGACGATTTTTTTTTTTTAATTATATTAAAAATAAAATTGTGATTTCTCTATCTCAAACATTAAATATTGGGAAAGAATATAAATTCAACAGGTAAACTAATATGAAGTCAATGATGGATCGATTGCTAGAGTCCCTTCATTCCTAAGATAGGGATTAATAACATAAGAAATCTTAGGAATTTGCATAAGCATATACTATATCAGAATATCTATTGAAAAAAAATCAAAATACTAACAAACATATGTTGTTTGTTGGATACTATTTTTGTTGCTTTCTTTCTAAGAAACACTACATTCATGAAATTGTATTTGGCACCTAGAGACACCAAATGAATCCAACTTGCGGTAATGAATTATTTAAGATGTAGGATAAAATCCTCAATTTTATTTTTGTAGATCTCCGTCTTCTCATCTCTTGAAAGGAAGTAACATTTGACCCCTTGCTACAATGTGACCATAAATGATGTTGTTGTGTTGACAATGGCCTTGATCTTCAGGTATTGGTACTTTCAAGAAAACATACAAGACAATCCCTTGCTTATGTAAATACTCCAATGCCAATATGACCTCAGCATGTAAAACCATTCGAATATCACATATATATTTACCCTGATAAGCGTACACCTATTTGAAAGAGCCAGATTAAATAGATTTTTAATCTTTGATTCTCTTTATATGGAAAATATTAAATAAAAATGGAATATTCTTCATTGTTCTTATAAATGAAGGTTCATAGTTAGGGAAATAACTTCCTTACATGTAAAAAGTTGGTCGTTAGTCATTACTGAACATCATTAAAATTAATTAGGATAATTACACTTCCTCCTTCTTCCACGTTTAATATAACCTGCCATAATATCTCCCATAACACTTATTTCTTCTATTAATGGCAGGTGTCATTTTGCAGGATGGAGTTTCATTTTTACTACTATGCATGTGTTTTTTTACTCAATCGAGTTTTTAGTTTTGGTTGTCCATTGGGTTACTGCATAGGGTTTTTACTTCCCATCGCCATCTCTCTAATACAATGGTGGTTAAAATGACACAGAAATTTATGTATGACTCCACTCACATGCCATTTCAAATTGGCGATGGTTCAAATCTTCCAGCCCCAAATGATCTATATATTGCATGGAGAGGGGTTCATGAAAATGGGATGGAGAAATCTCTTTTTATCAGTTATATGCTTGGTAATGGTATTTTCTTATGTCTAGACCTGATTCCCATTATGAATTCCTTTACAGTTTAAGATACCGTGACTTGTTTGATCATGAAGGCACATTGTTGCTTGGACATTTCTAGGGTTCTATGCTTGGAGGAGTCTTGAGGTTGGTTCATGTTTGAAATGGTATACTCAACTTTATAATGACATTGTTTCCCATATTTTACAAATCAATACCTAGAATAATAGCCTAGATTTCTCAAATCAAGACCTCAAGACCTGTCTTAATAGCCTAGATTTATAGCCAATTGAGCCATAGTATCCAGGTTTAATGCAAGTAATATATGAGTATAAATATCAACTAGAAACGCATACAAATAGGAAGAAGTAATTTGTTTATCAATAACTATAATTTAATTGATTTTGAAAGAAATATATAGTTTCATGTTATTCAAACCCCAATTGTGCTCATTTTCTAACTAATTATTGATCGATGTAGAGCCTTAATACATAGTCAAAATTCCTATGTTAGATAAAAAATCTATTATGCCAGAAGTTGTTGTTATAATTCTTTCTTCTTATATATAGGTATGATGGGTTGAAAAATGTAATTGATGTGAGGCATCATATGCCTTTGTAAAGATCGGAATGCATGAAAATATTGTAATGGCATTGTTGTGTACATTGATTGTTGTGGATATACCATAATAATGTTGGGTATGTGTTATATTTTTTGCATGTGTGTGTGTGTGTGTGTTGGGGGGGGGGGGTCCCAGGGGGTAGGTTTGGCCCCCCTGGCTACGTGCAACACCCTGAAATTTGTTTTTTAGGTGGTTTTTTCTATTTTAGACGATTTTGTTATTTTTAGTGGTTTTCTAAATTAATCCTGGATTAAAGGATTAGGGTTTTGGTAGCTACGAAATACCTAAAATATTGTATATATTGTATTTTTAATGGTGAAATTAATACAATGAAGAGTTGAAAGGTGTGACACCAAGGAAGGTTGGTTTTCTCATGGTTAAGGGTTTCCAGTGTAAATCTTTGTGTACTTTGTGCATGAGAGATTGATTAATTTGTGTTTTTATTAAGAATATGTATGCATTTATTTACTTCATAGGTTTAAAACTTACATGTGGTATCATAGATCATTTTTGGATTCAAGGTGATGGCTTTGCTGCTGAGGGTTTGGCTCGGTCTTGATAGATCAAGTTTATCTTGGGTCTATGATAAACCTGGGTTCAATGGGAGATTTTGTAGTGGTGATTCAAGTTTAAAAAGAGGAATGGTGAGATATTCTAAAATTGAGATACAGAAGTTCAACGGTAAAAAAATTGATCTATGGAAGATTAATAAGGAGGACCTTCTTGTAGAAAAAGAAAATGGATCATTGTGGATGCTGGTACACAGCCTACTAGTATGCAGTATACTGGCACACATTTTGTTGGTATGCAACCTATTAGTACACAACCTATTGGTATGTCAAAGGAAGAATTAAAGAAGTTGGATAGAAGTGAAAGGAGTACTATTCGACTCTACCTGGAAGATTCAGTGTTGTTGAATGTCTTAGGAGAATCTACAACCAAGGAACTATGGGATAAGTTAGGGAATTTGTATCAATCAAAGTCCATGGTAAACAAATTGTTTATTCGAAAGAAGTTGTATCATATTAGGATGGAAGATGGAGATTATGTGACAGAACATCTAAATTCCTTTAATAATATGGTAAGTCAACTTTTCTTTGTTAATATTATGATTGCAGAAGAAGATAAGTGTATTACTTTATTATGTTCTTTGCCAGACTCTTGGGAAAATCTGGTTGTAGCAATTGGTAGTACCACTCAATATACATTCAAGTAAGAGGATGTAGTTTCATCCTTGTTATCTGAAGAGATGAGGTAGAAAAACATGGATGGTCAGAGCACAGATGCTTGATTTGTAAGAGGTCGTACCCAAGACATGAATCCTAGTAAGTCTTCAGGGGGGAGATACAAATATACAGGTAGATCTAAGTCTCTAGGAAAATATTTGAGGAAATGTTGAAAGTGTGGTAACACAAGGCATTATAAGAAATATTTCAAGTCTAAGAAGGTTGATAAACCAAAGGGATTTGATAATACCTCTTCCATAGAGGCGAAAACCTTCACGGAAGAAGGAGGTGATGTTTACCTGGCATCTATAGGTACACATGAAAACCATCGTGTATGTTTGATCAACTCATGTGTGTCATATCATATGACTCCTCATAGGGAGTGGTTCTATGAATATGAAAAATATGATGGTGGTGATGTATTCCTAGGAGATGACTCAACAGCCAAAATCATGGGATGTGGAAGGGTTAAGTTGTTTGTAAACTATGGAAGGATTAGAACTCTCTCTGGGGTTATGCACATTCCAAAACTATCTAGGAGCCTAATATATGTAAGATAGTTGGATGATGCATGTGTGGATAATGTATTGGGAAAGGGTTTGGAAGATGGTACGAGGATAAATGGTGTTGATGAGGGAAGTTCAGTGTGGAACTCTATACAAGTTGTTGGGAAGAACTTATACTAATGGGTGTAACAATTATGTTGTCCCTGAGAATATAAATAACGAAGAAAAGACCAATATTGTCCCTGGAAAGAAGACCGTATTGTGGCATCAAAGACTGGGGCATATTGGAGAAAAGGGCCTTTTGACACTACATGGTAAAGGTATTGTTGAAGGTATGTCTAATTGCACTCTCAATTTTTATTTCTGTGAACATTTCATATATAGTAAACATAATCGATTAAGATTCCCATCTGGTGCTACAAGAGCAAAGGGGATCTTAGAGTTTATACACAGTGATGTGTTGGACTTGTACATGTTCCATCACTAGGTAAATCTGTGTATTATGTTTCATTCATAGATGATTTCTCAAGGAACACATGGATTTATTTTCTTAGAAATAAATATGAGGTATTTGATAAATTTAAAGAGTTTAAGGATCTGGTATAAAATCAGATAGAGAAGAAAATAAAGGTATTGAGGACAGATAATGGTGGACAATTATGCAGAAATGAATTCAAAGAATTTTGTAAGAAGTATTTTATAGAAAGGCAGAAGACTGCTCCATACACACCCCAACATAATGGAGTTGCAGAAAGGATGAACATGACACTGATGGAAAAATCAAGTAGCATGCTTAGTGGTGTTGAGTTAGAACATGAATTATGGGCAGAGACAGTGGGTACAACATGTTGTCTAGTCAATCGATCATCCTCATTAGCGTTGGATGATAAAAATCCACATGAGGTATGGACTGGTAAGAAACCCCCTCTTGAACATCTCAGAGTGTTTGGTTGTGATGATTATGTACATGCTCCAAAGGAAAATAGAAGTAAGATAGATAATAAAGTTGAAAAGTGTATCTTTATTGGTAATAAAGATGGTGTGAAAGGTTTAAATCTTTGGAACCCAAAAAATAAGAATATTGTTTATATTCGGGATGTTGTTTTTAGAGAGGTGAAATATGTTCCCAAACACGTATTCCTACCAAGGAAAGAATAACCTGAGAAAATAGAGCTTGATTTGGATGATGAAATTATTAATCAACTGAAGAAGATGAAGCAGAAGAAGAAGAACCTCATACCCCAATATTTAGGAGATCGGTGAGGGAAAGAAGGCAACCATAAAGGTATAGTCCACTTGATTTTCATTCTAATTTTTCTTTATCTATTACTGATGATGATCCTAGAACTGTCAGGGAAGCAGTGAATTTAGAGGATAGTAAACTCTCGAAGAAGGCCATGGTTGAAGAAATGGATGCCTTGGATAAGAATGAGGCATGGTATCTAGTTGAGTTTCTAGCTGGAAGAAAATATGTTGGTAGCAAATGGTTGTTTAAGAAGAAGTTTAATGTAGAAGGAAAAGTGGAGAAATAAAAATCTCGGTTAGTATCAAAAGGTTATTCCCAGGTAGAGGGAATTGACTTTGGTGAGATATTTTCACATGTTGCTAAGTTAACTTCTATTAGGTTTCTTTTATCTATTGTTGTTTCTTTTGATATTGAATTGGAACAGATGGATGTGAAGACAACATTCTTACATGGGGATCTAGAAGAATAAATCTACATGAAGCAGCCAAAATGATTTATAGTGAAGGGAAAGAAAGACTTGGTTTGTAAGCTAAAGAAGTCACTATATGGTCTGAAGCAATCACCTAGGATGTGGTACCAAAAGTTTGACACATGCATCCTTGGATTGAGATTTATAAGAAGCATGGTTGATCATTGTGTATATTCCAAGCAGGTTGGTAATCACTTCATTTATGTAGTGTTGTATGTTGATGACATGTTGTTGGTAGGAAATAACATGGATGTTATCAAAGAGGAAAAATCACAGTTATCCTCCAAATTTGACATGAAGGATCTCGATGTTGCTAGCTTCATTCTAGGAATGGAGATTAAAAGAGATCGTACAAACAAGAAACTCTAGGTGAATCAGAGAAAATATATTGAGACGATATTACAGAGGTTTAATATGCATGGAAGTAAACTGATCAAGTTTCCTATTCTGATAGGTGTAAAGTTATCTATAGATCAATGTCCCAAGACATAGGAAGAAGAAGAGGACATGTCCCATGTTCTGTATGCTCGTGTAGTTGGTAGTTTGATGTATGCAATGGTATGTACTAGACCGTACATTGCACATGCAGTGGGATTTTTTAGGAGGTATATGTCAAAACTAGGGAAGGAGCATTGGACAACAATAAAGATGGTCTTAAAGTATTAGTGTGGCACTACCAGTTATGGATTGTGCTACTAAGGAAGGCCAGTATTGGACAGAGTGTCGGACATACAGGGGTTTGTTGATGCAGACTGGGTTGGATATCTGGATCACAGAAGATCTACAAGTGGGTATTTGTTTAACCTATTTGGAGGGAAAATCAGTTGGATGAGTAAAAGACAGGATGTAGTGGCACTCTCAACTATAGAAGTTGAATACATGATAGCCACTCATGCAAGCATGGAAGTAGTATGGTTACAGAGATTGTGTTCAGGTATTGGGTTGGTACAACAAGCAATGATATGAGATTATGACATTCAAAGTGAAATATTCCTGGAAAAGAACCCTGCTTATCATTCGAAGACAAAGAATATTGATGTTCATTATCACTTTGTGAGAGACATGGTTGAAGAAAAGGTGTTGCTGGAAAAGGTTGACACTTTGAAGAATGTTACAGATTCATTGACAAAATATATGAGAACAGAGAAGTTCTCCTCATGTAAAGTAATAATGGGCATTTTTTCCCTGGATTGTTGACGACTATGTAATCCTGTGAGCCCCTGTATGCAAATAAAAAAACAAGTGGGAGAATGTTGGGTATGTGTTATATTATTTGCATGTGTGTGTGTGGGCACGTGAGATTCAACAACTGTGTCTGACGATCCCAAATCCCTTCTCTCTTTGTTTCATATGTGTCGATCACTTTCGTAGGGGGGATCCCAGGGGGGGTAGGTCCCCCTCCCACCCCCCTTGCTATGTTCAGTGCCCCAAACTTTTTTTTGGGTGATTTTCGATATTTTAACGAATTTTGCTATTTTTAGCATCTTTCTAAATTAATATCGAATTGTGGTTTTGGTTCTTATGTGTATATGTATACACTGATGGTTCTTATGTAACAACATAATTATCTTTATGTGCCTTAGTAGCTTCTACAACAATAGTTCTCCTCTTTCTTATATATTCAGGGGGTATCTTACAAGGGATATGGACTGCGGAAAACAAATAGTGTGGTGAAGTGTTAAGATAAAATATGGTGGTGATGGTGTGGTCATGATAGATAGACACCTGATCAATGTCCCCCCCAACAAAAGACTTTCCCGTCTTTGGAAAAATAACAAATGGTAAGGAAGTAGGGAAAAAGGAGTAGGCTCAAGTATCTTTATAAATACAATCCTATAACATTCAATAAATATGAAAAACAAATAAAAATAAAAAAATGTATATGCACCCACCTAAGAAATCATGACATCTACAACAAGTATATCACATCCACAAGTTCTCATGGAAAGAGATTTTGTATGAGATGCCTCAAGGTTCTATAGTAAACTAAGTATATGTAGTATTATATAGATTTTTCATATCATGAAATCTTTTGCAGCAAATCTATTCATTAAATTTTGTAGTTACTTCTTGTGTAGCAGCCAAAAAAACATATTGGTACTAGTTCTGTGTAACAACAACAACATTTTTTAAAAATTGGTTTATTTTTGTTGCTTATGTAGCAATGGTAGAGATGTTGAAAATGAAAAACATGTTATAGAACTTGTGACAATAAGATGAAGCAAGAAGGTGACAATAAGGCTTCTTGTGGAATGATAGCAACAAGATTTTGGAAATATTTATTTAATGAGAAACTAAAACTTGAAAGAATATTTATCGCTTGATTTTGTTTGTTTTTCATTTTTTTTGCGAACATTATCCGCTAGCAAGATGGTTCTCAAATAAGATATGTTTGAAGGCATCCAGAGGGTTTTCACAATCATAATTTTATTTTCATGGAATGCTCACCAGATAATTGTTTTCAAACATTCAACAATATGTAGGTACCTAAAACAGGTTTTCACCATTAGAAATTAATAATATTATTATTATTATTATTATTATTGAATTATATATATATATATATATATATAT
>ML788446.1:137855-193908 GCA_009831015.1 Picea engelmannii
ATGAAGGAAATATGATAAGTAAGCAACTCGGTGATGTAATCGAGCTTAGTTATGTTATTGAGTGGGTTAGGAGTGGGCAGAGCAGGTAGTTATGGAAGTCTTCCTCGAGAAAGCAGAGAATGAGGTAAATTTTTTATTCGATATTAGTGGTTGCAGGAATTATTGAAGAAAATATTGAATATCAACCACATAAGCAAATGAAACTTCATTGAATTTAGCATACAAATCTTTGAAATGAGAAATAAGAAAATGCATTGGCGTATCATGGCTATGCAAAAATAGAGAATATTACCAATGGTACTATTAATGAATAAGGATGATTAATGGTGTTGAAGAATAAGAGTGATGGAATGATCTTTGACCATTAAATTTCTTGTTTCAATAGCACTACATTTTGACGTATATCTTCACTTCTATAGCTCTTGTCTTTAATTTGTAGAATTGGTCTTCACTTCTTCTATAGCATTGACATTCATTTGATATTAAAATCAATTATTTATTTTCCTTGTATTATTTCCTTTTGAAACTTTATGAAGATTCTTGGTGTTATTGTTCTTATTTCGGAGATCTGCGATTCAGAAGGTTCTAAAGTGTTGCTACAGGTTTTCTGTGGATTTCTAGCAATGTTGTTATAGGTTTCCTATAGCTTATCTGTAGCTAGAATGCAGGTTTCTTGTAGTTTGTTTGTATCCCATCTACAGGTTTCATGTAGCTTATTCGCAACCCATCTGCAAGTTTCCTATAGATTTCCTGTAGTCTATCTATAAGAAGATCCATATATGATGTGGAAGTGATTGATAATACAACAACAATGACTTATCAATATGTGTTTTTTCCTTTTTTTTCTTGAATGACTCGGTGATATGAATTTTTCATAAAATTTAGTATTCAAAAATCGTTCCTTCATCGATGGTTGACCATTTTTTATCCTTTTGTGACCTACAAAAATTAGCATTTGTCTACAATAAAATGTGAGATCATGTAAGAATAGAGGTGTCTAGAATTTATTCTTCCAAAACTAATTGCAAATAGCGCCAAAAAAAATACATAAAGTAACTTTCATTTTGAACATGTTGAGGAGAGGTGGCCAACTTAGACTAATCAACAATGTTTTGGGAATAACGTTTTCAATCAATGTATGATTGGAATGATTCCAAAGCCATAATAAAGTATATTCATATGGTTACCTATGGTATAATTTTTTTTTTTTTAAATGCCTTAGAATGGTATGCAAAAACTGTAGAGGAAAAAATTACATAGTAGAGTTGTTTTTGTGTTTCTACTTAAACCAACAATCGTTATTTTTGAATTTTTTTTTTTTTAATATCAGATTGATATGATTCTTATGGAAGATGAAAGATTCTTCATGCATATACTTCCCGTAGAAATAGGTTTGGAAAAAAACAATAATTGATAGGTCAAATAGGATGATAACATTCTAAGATGTAGATTGTTTAGCAATGCAAAATTTAGGACATGCAATGATTAATTTTTATATAATTTTTTTGTCTTGTGTATGATAATTCTAATTGAAAATAATGTTAAATTCATGTATATATTCCAATAAAAATAGGTATAGGTTTTGAAGATATGATAAAATGATATCTCAAATATGTTGAATAATAGTTTGCATGATAGAGTTGTTTTTTTATTTCGAGCATGGACCAACAACCATTTTTTTGAACACAACATATTCATCCGATGTCAAATTGACATGATTCCAATTCCAATTAAAGATGAAAGTAAATTCATTTATTTATATCCACTAGAAACAAGTTTTGAAAATGAAATTATTTGATGTGCCAAAGATGTTATTGAACCATTAGAATGCATAATTGTGACAATGTAGATTTTTAGACAAATAGTTACTAATTTGGGCATACAATTTTCATGCAATCCATAAATGAAGTGATTCAAGATGGTTTGTAAACTATATTCCAAGGGTTATTCCCCTTATAAACAAGTTGTTAAATTTTCTTCATTTTGTCTTCCAAAAATTTACTGTCTCAACTTTGTTTTTAAAATATTTGTGGAAGAAAAATGCTAAAAAAAGAGTTTTCTTTATTTTCCATATAGGTGCAAAGTTTTTTTTTTATTAAATCTACCAATATCTTCAATAATCACTTAGGTTGTTCGTATAGGTCTTTGTTTATCATAAATAATATATAGTTATTGCAAAGCAACATCTATAGAGGTATTAATATTTCTTTGGTGAGAGTTGTCTTCAATTCTTTTATGGGCAATTTCTTCATATGTAGCATGTGAAATCTGCAACACATGGATTTACAAATGTTTTGCACCATTAACTCGAATTTCCACCAACTTGTATCTTGCAGACTTATATTATAAGATCTTGAATTAATATCCCATCAAAAGTTGTCCACAAATAAGTCATTATTCATAAGTAAATACAAAATACTTATTTCTCCAAATATTAATTACATTTTTAATTGAAATACTAAAAAATGAAATGAAAAACACCTTACGCTAAAATTATGGTTTAAAGTATCAAGATGAATAAATATGTGATTATGGGTAAGTGGAAAGATATATAATGGATGATAAAAATATGAAAACTATGAGGCATGTCAATTTGAAATTAGAGTTTCAATAATATCTGTATAATATATTCCTTGGTGATTTAAATTTTAAATTAATTTATTGATTTAAATTTTAAATTAATTTATTCATTCTCATAAAATAAGTTGTTATTTGTATTGATTTAATTATATTGCATATACTTGAATGTTTGTAAACTTGACTAAGTTATTCACTTCATTTTTCTTAGTATAGGGCATTCATTTCATTGTGTGTACAATTAATAAATTTGATTATAATGTTTCATGCATTAATTTCAATGTTTATATAATGGATAAAGATTACATGAAAAAACTTTTCTCTCAATTTTGAAATGACTAATTCGATAGAACTATAGAGAAACCATTACCCCTAATAAAGAAATTTAATGGTGAAGTAGTTAATAACTAATCTACGAGAAGGTCTAAGAACATGATCACAAAAAGAAAGTGAATGTTTCACATGAGTTCCAAATATTAAGTTGATAGAAGTAGAATTATGAAGCAAAGGTCACATCCAACATTTGTAATTGTAGAGGCCAAAAACATACCAAGTTGATCAAGTCAAAACCCAAAGTCTAGGATGATCTCCTATAATACTAAGTACATGTCCAAGTGCTAGAGTTCTCATTAGTTGATATTTTTTCAATTTGTATACTTATTCTTTATGATGACCACCTTGTCATGGTTTCATGAGTGAGGTCCTTCCAAAATCTTCATGAATTCAAAAGGATTGATGTTGAAAAAAATATACTATTAATATTGGAAATAAAGAGAGGTGGGGAATGACCTTTATAACAATATCTTTTCTGAGTCAAATACTTTATTGGTCTTCAATCTCAACCTTCTTTCTCATGTGACTGATATGAAAATGTGGTAAAAATAACAGGTGTGGCTGTAATAAAAATGAAAAAGATATATCAAGGAGACCATTGCATAATCTATGTATTATTTATCATACACATCATATTACTTTCTAACTATTCATCTTCTTCATCATTGAACATTATTACTTTATTATTATTCACCATATTCATCATGTAGCTTTTGAAGTCACCTTTTTTATAGTACTCTCTAGATGATAGCTAGACTAAATAAATTTGAAAGGATCAAATTCATCTAAAACATATACATATACATAATGATGATCATCTAAAACTTTGATGTGGTAACTCTCAACTAGAACCAACCTATATCCTTCTAAATTCTTGATCTATCAAATGTTGAGAGTTATCAAATCTCTTTCGGCACTTTATAAATCTGAAAATGAATTGGATCTAGGTCAATTTATAAAATTAGTTAAAAACACAACAGTCTAAACAACTCAGATTATCCATCCATTAACTCTTACATTGTCCATATATTAACATGTTTGTTGCCAACCCTCTACCCACGTTCACTCTAATCCTCCAAGATTGTTAAGCCTTCCACTCTCTTGTCTCTGATCTTCCCAAACTATTAACCATTTTTTATTCTTTCCTATTGTTGTTATTTATATTACTTTTCTGCCTAGATATATGATATATACTCACCAAGGACTGTGTCTAATTCAAGCCTAGACAAGGTTTTTTGGGTTTATCTTTATCCTTTAACAAATTTGCATTTTCAGTTTTGATGTTCTCTGGAAAGAGTTTGTTTTGGTTCTCACTATGCATTGAAGAATAAATATTGTTGTGGGGAAAATGTGGGTATTGTTCTAGCTACAACAAATTCCCATTCTAACTCCACCAAATCACCATGTATTATTTATTGACATGACCAACTCGTTGTTACGTATTTTCATATTGTTGTTGGTGTTTTCCAATCACATTGAATGTTAACAGAGTTGCAGAAACCTTGATTTTTCTATAACTATAATAATGTGTCATACTTATATATTTAATGATTGATTCGTTAAATTCGTGATATATACAGAGAGATATATGTTTTTATTGGCCATGGGAAGATGTGGGAAGATGATATAGAAGAAGAGGAGTTGAGGATACTACTAGAAGAGTCATAAACTAGTGGTTGGTGAACGTCGAAAGGTTTCGGCTAGTAAAGAAAACCCTAATTGACATCAGGCCCATGAAAATCTCTTGTTCAGTAAATAATCGACCCAACAAATGATGCAGTAAATAATTTGATTACATACAAATTTTTAGGTATTTTTTTCACCTTAAGCTAGATAGGAAAGGAGAATAGAAAGGGTTTTCCATCACTAGGTGTAGGTGTATGGTACATATGGTAAACGTGGAAGAAATGTAAATCTATAGAAAAATTTAATATTGAAGTAAATTTATAATTTCAAGTAAGTTTGTTAATCATTTGAACATGCAAATTAGATGGTCACACAGTAAGTTTTTAATCATATTAAGTAAATGTTAAAAAGTAAACAGGTTAACACACGCTCTAAAAAATGAAAGAAAGTTATGAACATGAGATTTCATTCATTGATATGGAAGGACCACCAAGAATATGCCACCATATTCAATTGATAACCATACTATTGGAATTTATGGTTAAAAGATGATTAAATGTGCCCATTTCCAATAGGTGTAAGCCTTTTGGCCTAATTAAAAAAGGACGATGAGTTGATTCCAATGAAAACCATGATCTAGAGGTCATAGTTACCACCCCTAAAAATAACAATTAATTATTGATTATTAAAATCATCTTAAAAGATAACTTCACATATTTTTTAACTTCTCTCTGTGTTTTTTCTCACTCATATTTTGAAAAATCATTCAACGATTATTTCCTCGAAGCATTTTCTCTCACTTATATGTTGAAATATCATTCAACGATTATTTCCTCCAAGCATTTTCTCATGAATGAGTCGTTGCCATCTTATTAGTCCCTGCCGAAGGCGTAGAGGGACTATAATGATCAATAATTAGTTGACTTCATATTAGTTTGTGGTTTGAATACAAATTTTTGCATACTTTCTAATGTTCGAACTACAGAAGTAAAAGCATTATTTTGTATATATTAAAAAAACCCATATATGTTATGATCTGATTGGATGATAGATTTGAGATCTTATTTCCATCTTCTCTATTTCTAATGAGTTATATGTTGCCATATCCAAAGTTTTATCATGTACAATGCTTTTCTTAATTTGTACTATTCGTATTGAAATGTTTAGATATCCAAAGTTTGTACTAATAGATTTGAGGTCTTATTGCACGTGCATAATCAGTTTTCATATTACTTTGTCGTCTCACTCAAAAACATCTTTAGCATAGTGCCCATTGTTCGAACTATTGTTATTGTTATTGTTGTTGTTATTATTATTATTATTATTATTATTATTAATTTATATTACTATTACTATGTGTGATTTTTTCTTTATTGTTGCGTACTTCGAGAGTCTTTGTCATTGTTGTGTACATAAATAGGCCTGCCACACCGCCTTCTTTCTTAAATGTTTGCATAGGGAGATGCCCTTCGATGGTTCTGATAGTCTTAAGTGTTTACCTAACATGTCTCACAACCTTAAATGTTTATTGTACAGATGTTTTGCAATACAATTTGGTTCTATTTTTTTGATGGTGTTGTTTGCAGTGAAATTGTGCAATATTGTTCTCCATCAACATCATTGGTTCAGTGATTGATTCTTTTTCATTGGTTCATTCAATGCTTCTTGTTCTTGTTTGATTCAACTTTGTAAAGTTGAGGTGTTGCAGTTGCAGTTGGACCTCTTCGTGGTTGTTCACTGGTTTCTTGTTCTTAAACTTTGCAATTTGTTGGACCTGTTGTTGCAGTTTGCAAGTTTTGGGGCTGATCTCTTGTCATCCCTCATTGACGAGTTTCTATGCCATCGTTTCATTGCTATTCATTTTTTTCTACTAGGTGTTTTTCACCTTGCAGGCAAGATTTTTCAATGGTAGGAGTCGCTGCCTCGAAATTATGTTGCAGAACATATTTCTGTGTGGTCTTATTTTATGTTCCTAGAAACCATGCATTTTCATATGCCAACTACCACGTCCTAGATATTGTTCCATAGATATTTCCAAAATTGCAATGCAAATGGGTTTAGAAAACGAATTCGGAGCTGTCACAAGGGGAAACCATTTGTCAGGGTGTAGTGACAGGGAATTATTTTATTATGTGGGTCGAAAAACTCCATCCACCTATTTCCTTTGTCCTGTGCTTTCTATTTTGCAGAACATATTCTTCCTCTGATAATATTGTAGGATGCACACCATGAATAGGTTCAAATCGGTCTTTGTGCTCAACAAATTTATAGTGTTATTTATTTGTGTTGTTTCTTCTGTTTGGTTCACTATTCAGTGTAGATTTGTTTTCTTGTCATCTATTGTGGTAACTAGGGGGGATTGAATTTGACAAGAAGAAGGTTGAAGGATACATACCGAGATTGGTACGTAGTTTCACGCTTGCAGTTTTCTATTTGTCCTTTTTTTTCGTTTTATTTTTTTCCCCTTTTCTTTGTTTTCATACAAACTGAAAATGGTTAAGAAACAACTTGAAAATCGCAGTTTAAGAGATGAAACAAGTAATGGATGTTGAGTCGTATGAAATAGATACACACTCCATTATACATGACAACATTGATGAGGTGTTTCATAGCAATGGGATTTTTAGATTGGATGCATTCTCGTATACTGTAGGAGATTGCCTTTTCGATGCATTTTAGGTTCTACTTCATTTCCGTTATTCCTCGACCGACCTGCACAATGGATTGATAGATTATTTCTTGGGATGTTTAAAAAATGGCGACGTTGAGGCATTGGATTCGTATGAATATGAATTGGCGTGTGATTTTCTTTGATAGTTGCATGGAATACATGATGTCACTACGTATTTTTCAAAGATGCGGTTTTCTACATATCCAATTATGCCTGCACATGAAAGGGGAATTTGGGGAGATACATTTTTTATATGGTGGCTATCTAAGTGGCTCAATATATCAATTGGATTATGGTCATTGATAAGAAAAACAAGATATCTACTATTCAACAAAACTGCATCTAGCAATCCATATTGCATTTTGTTCCATGATGTCAATCCTCTTAGTGGTCATTATGAACCACTACTGTATAGAAAATTGTCCATATGCAATCTTGGAGGACCTCATATTTAATTTTCCCTCATTTGCAAAGACCTTGAATTGCAGTGGAAATGGATTATGCATCACATAAATTGTCATGGTTTGTAGATAGCAACAACTATTGTATCTAGCTATGGAGATAGTTTGTTCAATGCAATTTGTTGTTTGGTAGTAGTAGAGTTCGATGTGAAGTCGTTGTGGATTTACACTGTACAGTCCTTTTGCAATGCAATTATAGGTGGCAGCCAATAGGATTTTAGCTACTTGCATCAAAACCTTTTGCCATATCTCCTAGAAAATATGTCGGCAATTGGAATTTGGCAAGAATACCTTGTAAACACGACACTATCATATGAAAAAGGAAATGTGGAGGGTGGAAGATTATGTTTTCCATGGCTATCTATCATATTCAGAGTAAATATCCAGGTCTGGTTGGCCCTACCAGATGGCACTATCCATTCCTAGTCTATTGATTCAAATTACGATCGAACAATTGGCATCCTCTCGTTGAAAACAGATACAACACATATCCATTATCAACCTTTTCTTGGACATATCACTGGTTCAGGGTCCAATGTCCATGCCACCCAAATCGCATCGAATCTTCATATGCGTGGCATGATTTTTAATGAGAATGAAACTCCTCCCAATTGCGATAAGGCCATACAGGGCTTAAAAAAAAAATGTAGACTAATTTATCACAACTTTAAAAAGGTCATGCATGAAATTCGTCCCAGTTGTGATGAGGCCATACAGGGATTAAACAAAAAATGTAGACTAAGTTATCACAACTTGAAAAATTTCATACGTGAGAGAAAAAAAAACATTGGTGGTATAGGAAATAATGTTGGTCCATGGTCCAGTGTCAATTCCATCCAAACCACATCGAATGTGCATAAGCGTCACATGCTATTTAATCATAGTCAAATTCATCCCTACTACCATGAGGTCGTCCTCCCCTTCAACAAGAAAAATAGACTAAGTTATCACAACTTGAAAAATGTCATACGCGAGAGAAAAAGTACACTTCAACGCTTCCTTCTAGAAAGAAACTAACATATCACAATCTAAAAAAAAAAAAATTTGCACAGCACAACAAAAACAGGTACGGTCGCATATCCCACAATGGTCATGCAATTGTCCAGGAGGAAAAAATCACATTTTGTGGGCTAGAAGCAACACCGTGCACTACCACCAATGAAAACCAGCAAACACTTTCTACCCATACTTCCCTACGGAAGAAAGATGCAAGACAAACCTACATGAAACAAATCAAAGAATCTCCTTCCATTGCATGTGCAATTTGTGATCAATTGAATTTTGAAAATAACAGTAAGTCTTTCACACCTGATTTGGAAGTAGAATACCTCTGCTTGACAGTACATGATAAAAAAAATTCTAGTGGAAAATTTTGTCTTCCATGTAAACGATCGCTTGAAAATGGAAAACTACCACAATTTGCAACTCCTGACCAAATAAGATGTAATACACCAATACCAGATGTAAGTGCACTTACAGAACTTGAAGATGTTGGAGTTACTTCATAGACACCTAGGATTTATTTTTCCTAAGGTTATTCCTTGTTTATTAGTCATAATTAGTCATTATCCACTCTCCTATATTTTAGGGGAGAATATTCCACCTGGAGAATATTCTCCTTCAATTGACACTTCAGTTTGACTAGTTGAGTTTAGATGTTGCATTGGTTTTGTCACCATGCAAAATTGGGATCATCACCAACTAATGTGCACTTTCCTAGGAATCATCACCAGACTAGTGCATTACCCTTGTTTCCTTGAGTTAACTCCTCCCTACTCTTTGTTTAGTCAGTTAACTGAAGACTAGTTAACTAGTTAACTCAACTAGGTGGCAGTTCACTCCCATAACTGCCTGAGAGACTAGACTAGGTGGTAGTTAACTCCCGTAACTGTTGGTGTGTGTCCTGATCACTCTAGACCACCACTATATCTCATCAGTTACTCATGTATCCTATATCTATTGTAAATTATTCACTATTTGAGTGTGGAATACGATTAATGAGAATTCTTCCATTCTTTCTCTCTTGCTTCTTCTTTCTCAATTTATCTCTGCAAATGTGTGTGATATTTTCTAGCTAGATCTATTATGTGCAGGTTCAACACATTTACATGGTATCAGAGCCAACAGGCTGCTAAGAAAAATATACACCAAATTATTTTTGCAGGTACTGAAGATTGAAGAACCCAAAAAAGATGGAATTTATGTTTTAGTCACCGATAATACTTCTCATGCCTCATAACTATTTGGAGTGGAAGCCAAAGATTCTAATTCTTCTCAGAATTATATTCTCATAAGTGGAGGCTTATACCAAATAACCATGGAAATGGAAGTAGGGCTTGATTCCGCCGATGAGAAAAATGACTTTATCAATAGACAATATATGGCCATAGGATCTATCTTCTTGTCTATTTCTCCATAAATTCTCCACCAAGTATGTTATGTCACACAAGAATTCACTCCAAATGAATTATGGACTATATTGGAGGTTCTATTTGGAAATAAATAATATTGTGAAGATTTCATGCAGGAGGTTGAATGGACAGAGCCAGAAGAGAAGCCATCAAAAGATCAATCATCTTATTATGAAGAGTCTTCTACAAAAGTATTTGCACAAATTTGTATTCCATTAATTGAGATTATGTCTACTACATTTCATATTTGTTTTATGAATTTCATGTGGAATATATATGGCATGCATCTCAGGATTCAAATGTAGACACTTTTGCATGCATCTTAGGAGACAAAAAGAGAGTCTCGCACATCAGACTCCATTCTGATATTTTCTGAGAAAAATTTGCAGAAACAAATTGTATATTTGAATTCCTCTTGGGAAATTATCCAATTTCAAAAACAAAATGTCTGAAACAAAGTCCAGGAAGTGAAGTTATGATCATTTTAAAATCAACAAAATTTCAGTGTTTTTCTGGAAACGACCACACGATTTTCAAAGTTTCATTCAAACTTTATTTGGATATTATTCATTATAAGAAGATAAAGTGGATATGTGTGGACATCTCAATGGTGCATATACTTCATCATATCCATGCATACATTTATATCTTCAACAAAATATTCAACGAGCACAAACTTGCACAGTTGCGAGGTCTTCTTGGAGTGAAGGACATAGTTGCTTAGCAACTGCTTTTTGTTCCTTCTCATTTTTATTTTTTTATGCGTTTTAATTTGAGGGGGGGTTCCCATGAGGTTTTCCCTCTTTCCCCATTTATTTCAGTGTATCTTTTGTATTTGGGTACCTAACATGACCTCGTTGTCGGGACCCATTCTTTATTTTCACCATAGTGATGTTCAGGGGGGGTGTTGGAGTTACTTCACACACACCTAGGATTTATTTTTCCTAAGGTTATTCCTTGTTTATTAGTAATAATTAGTCATTATCTAGTCTCCTATATTTTAGGGGAGAATATTTCACTTGGAGAATATTCTCCTTCAGTTGACACTTCAGTTTGACTAGTTGAGTTGAGTTTAGATGTTGCATTGGTTTTGTCACCATCAAACATTGGGATCATCACCATATAATGTGCACTTTCCTTGGGATCATCACCAGACTAGTGCATTACCCTTTTTTCCTTGAGTTAACTCCTCACTACTCTTTGTTCAGTCAGTTAATTGAAGACTAGTTGACTAGTTAACTCAATTAGGTGGCAGTTCACTCTCATAACTGCCTGAGAGACTAAATTAGGTGGAAGTTCACTCCTGTAACTACTGGTGTGTGTCCATATCACTCTAGACCACCACTATGGCTCATCAGTTACTCATGTATCCTATATATATTGTAAATTATTCACTCTTTGGGTGTGGAATACGGTTAATGAGAATTCTTCCATTCTTTCTCTCTTGCTTCTTCTTTCTCAATTTCTCTCTACAAATGTGTGTGATATTTTCTAGATAGATCTATTTTCTACAGTTTCAACACATTTACATAACAGATACTTTTGTCTCTGCAAATTTCATTTGCACAAATTAGTCCCTAGGGCTATAAACGACTCGGGATGGGTTTAACATGATCAATTATTAATGTGTTTTTTCAACTAGATGTTGTGTAAAAATCTTTTCCACAATTAATTAGCGATAAAATGACAATTGTTGTGGCTCTCAAAAGACACTTGCAATACAAAAATATGTATCAAACAAGAAAAGTGTGTGTGCATGTTGTTATGAAAGAATTAAAAGAATTATGTTCTGAGGCCCTGTACAAAGTACATAACATTTGTATAAATGAGAACTGGAACAGTGTTCTTTGAGAAGAGGATGAAAAATATACATAGACTCCCAAAACTGCTAGTGAATTTGATAAAAGTGATGAATCGGAGAATGAAACACCTGCTGAGATATTGGTGCATGGATTCACTAATTCACAGTGCATTCATGACTTGCAAGACAAGATTGTCGAAATTACACCCGCTAAGGGGAAACGTCCACTTGGAATATTCAAGGACAAATTCGTTGAGGAAATGAACTTCCCAACACTCTTATATCGAGATACACATCCCACTGACATTACAAAATGATTCGGTTACCATAAAATAGTTCAATGGGAGCTTCTACATTCAAGCGGAGACTTCTCATGTCACAATAAAAAAAAAATTCAAAACAATGCACATAATAATAGAGCAAGTGTTGTCTTGCATGTGGGTCTGAATAAGAAAAGGCCAGTTATGAGGAAGGAATTATTTGGCCAAGGATGTCAAGTACAAAGTAAACCTCAAAAAAATCCTAAAATATGATATTGGATACATACATTTCAAAAACATTTGCATCTCTCCTGACTATTTGCAACAACAAAAAAGAAAATTGTTTTTGCAATAATCTGACAATTGGGCCCGCCAACATTTTTCATCACATTTACAAGTGCAAAGCATTGTTGGGATCCATTGGTAGTTGTGGTATCTGACTTGCATAGGAACAAGAAACGTAAAAAAAAATCGATACACTGGAAAATAATGACATTGACTACCTCATAATAAAAGACCCAGTGACATGTACTCACTACTATAGACATAGAATAAATTCTTTGAGACAATTGATATGCCATGATGAAACGTTTTTCGGAAAAATATCGGACTACTTTTTTGTGACTGAATTCCAGAATAGGTGGAATGAACATGACCATGCACTATTGTGGATAGAGGGTGCACCAGTCTATGGAGCTGATAACAATTCATAGATTGAGCAGTTTGTGGAAAAATACATAACATGCAACACAGATCATTTGGATCAGAACTTGCCAAATTTCATAGACATTATCATACAAAAAGTTGAAGAAAACGAAAAAACTTGCATTGCAGATAGAACATCCCCGTTTCGCCAATGAGAGAAACAAGAATCATAGAGCCACTTAGTTTAGAGGACAATGTTTTCATTGAGAAATCTAAATCCTTGCTCACATTTCTAGAACAAGGAGATTTTCACGAGTTGATGAGCTTCGATGACTTCTTGACAGAGATAAATCTATCATAAGATGAGTACATCCAAGACATACAATGTACACTTAAACAACCAACAGTTTTCTTTAAACGAAAACTTTCCCATATCTGGAACAACAGTTTCTCCAAGGACATGCCATTTATGTGGAATGCAAATACATATGTTCAGTACGTCCTCAATGTATATGGTGCAACATCGAAATGTACCTCGCATATGACAAAGGTTGAAAAATCTATGACAAGTGCATTCATAAGAATATGAAAAGAACATGAAATAAGTCATATTGATGCCATACAAATGATACATACACTTGGAAATACATTGCTTAATATGCAACAAATTTCTACTCAACAAGAAGTCCACATTGCGCTTTCCCTGCCCCTCAATTGTAGTTCAAGAAAATGTGTCTTCATAAACACATCTCCACTTGAGAAACGTACATTTGTGCTTAAACCACCATGTTTGGTCGAACAAGAGCATGACAATTCAGAAGACGTGCTATATCTCTCTATTATTGATTATTACCTCCAGCATCCATCTCCTATTAGGAATATCTACTTAGCAGAATTCGTATCGCATTACAAAAAAAATGGTGTGCCTATATCAAAAAGAAAAAAAACCTCTATGATACGATTTGTCAAATACAATAAACATTTTGACTATGAAAACTATTGTAGAGAAAAACTATTTTTATATGTTTCATTCGATGAAAAAAAAGAGACATTAAAATGTAACTTCTCTACATGGGAAGTTGCGTATGTTGCCTCTGAGACTATAATGAAAATCAATGAAGATAGATTTACTTACAATGTTAATCCAACATGGGGTGATCTATAAATTGCAGTTAATGAGCTAGAAAACCCTGGAAATCTTGATGAGACATTGATAAACCAAAAAACAACCAGAACTCCTTGCAAGTCCTATGACTTGCAAGAAGATTTGCCTCATCCTCGAGCAGGTGGCATTGAAAAACATATCAATCTTGGTTTTCAAGTCACAAAACATCCTTTCCTTATTAAAAATAATGAATACAATAGAGTAAGATGTTTGTTGAATCAAGAACAAGAAACAATTCTAAAGGACATTTCACTTAAAAAACCTTGAACATGGACACTCCTATGCACTTGTTCCTTACAGGTGGAGCAAGAACAGGCAACACATTTACAACGAAAGCATTGTTCCAAATGCTTATACAAATCTATGATTCAAACAATTCCTCTGATCCTATGAAACCAAAGGGCCTAATAGTTGCATACACAAGGAAATTTGCATATAATGCAGGTGGAACAATAGCCCACTCTGCATTTTTAATTCCTTTTAACAAGTCACAGTTTCTTTCACTTAGCAAGGAAATGTTAGATACCCTGTCCAAGATTTATGATGAACTCCAACTTGTCTTTATAGATGAGGCATATTTGATTGGAAGTCGCTTGTTGTATTCCATTAACAACCGACTAAGAAGCATAAAACATGTGCATATGAAATACTTTGGAAACATTGACATGATATTTTGTGGGAATCCTTACCAGGTATAGTCGATCCAAGATTCTTTGATATTTGAACAACCTAAGGTTAACATGCAAATAGTGACGCATGACTTCTGGAGAGACAATATTAAATGCTTTGAATTGCATACTACAATGCGCCAGAAAGATGAAACATTTATTGCAATTCTGAATAGAATGTGGACAAACAACCAAACATATGATGACTTAACATATATCAATTTGAGGTTCTTGTGACCTGCATGAATAGACCCAACCTTCCATTACCTATTCTACACAAATAAGGATGTTTCAATTCATAACAGGTACATGCTATCGCTCATGCCTAATGATGATATCATCCTCAATTCAATTGACCTAGAAGAAGACAACCATGGAAATGTGCCACATCATGAACATACAACCACTTTACCTTCGCATCTTGTCCTGAAATTAGAAATGTTGGTTGAAATATATGCCTGCAACTATGATTCATAGGATGTCTTGGTCAATGATGAAGATGGAATCCTCAAAGGCTATACCAAAACAGAAAAACTTGATGTCCTTTGGATTAAGTTCCAAAAACCACATATAGGCAAGTGACAAGAAAGAAAGTTGGCTTATCTATATAATTCAAACACTGCAAGCAATTGGACACCTATTTTGCAAATATCAAATCCAGTATCGACATCAGCAATGACAAGTCGACTGAAGATTCGAAAACAGTTTCCAATTAAACTTTCATTTGCACGTACAATCCACATATCACAAGGACTAACACTTGGTAGTGTTTCATTTCATCATGTTGGAATTCGAATACATGGACTTGTATACACAGCATTGTCCCATGTCAGAAGCATAGACTCTGTGTCTTTACTAAGTCCTCTTACAAAAGATAGTTTCAAAGTGAAACATAAAGTTGATATTGAAATGGAACACCTCAGGACTACTGAAAAATGGCATCTGCAGTATGATTACCAATTCATACAAACAAACTCATCTGTATCAATTTTCTCACTTAACACATGCAACTTACATGCACACATGGATGATATACTCAATGACTATGATACAATGCAATCTGATATTTTGTGCTTGCAGGAAACATACATGGCATTATGCATGCAAAACAAACAATTTCCAAATCACAATTGCATATCAAGTTACATTACACATGGGGTGATGATATTGGTGAAACAACATGTACCAATTTTGGAGCATATACATTTCAAAGAAAAGAATGTTGAGATGGTGCCTGCAAAAATATTTTTTCATGGAATAAAAATTGCAATACTGGATATGTATGCTTCTCCCCAGGAAATGTTCTCCAACATACTAAATGTTCTATCCAATGCATTAGACCATTTTCATATGAACAGAACCATTGTGCTTGTAGGAGACTTCAATATTGACATGCTACAAAATAATGCCAGAACAAAAGAATTGGAAAAATACATGTGCAAATATAGTCTCCGCTTTCTTTTGAAAAACACAAGCCATGTGCAAAATGTGCTTATTGACCATGTATGGTCAAATGTGCCCATTCCTCAATACAACATCTTTATCTTAGACACATACTGGTCTGATCACGATACAATTGGTATTTCACTTGATTTATGAGATATACATCAATCTTATTGTAGAGTCATATTTATATGTTTCAAAGCATATCTGTGTAGCTTGTTGCAAAAAAACAAATTACCCAACTTCTTAGTTTTCTCTGGTTTGTACACATACTGGTCTGCTCACCACACAGTTGGTGTTGCACTTGAATTATGAAATATACATCAGGAATATTTCAGAATCATGTTTCCATTCTTCAAAGAATATCTGTCTATCTTGTTGCAGAAAATCGAGATATCCAACTTCTTAGTTTTCCCTGGTTTGTAATTGATTTTGGTCACAAATAATTTTTACAACACACACACACACACACACACTTGAATGAACTAAAAATAAATAAAAAAGGTACATTCTTCTAACAGTATCTCTTACTCTATTCCTCTTATTTTATTTTATTTAGTCTATGTACATAATACTTTATTTTTTCTTTACATGTCAACGTATGTTCATGTTTGTTTTATTTTGTGATTTTGTTCATAGAAACAAATAGGAAAACTAGACACCACAAAGAACTCCTAACCAGAAATGTAGAAGAATCCATGCAAAGGTGCATTTTTCTACTCGTGTTCCATATCCAATAATTTTTCGTTTACTCTATCTGTATTTGTTGAATTGATTTGAAGCTTTTCTTTTTTCCTCCTTGGATACTCCATATCTTGCTATCTTGAAATAAATAAATTTGTACTCCATATTTTATTTTCATGTGTTCCTACGTAACAATTTGCTTTCATGTTGATTGTATTCTCTGTACAATGAGGCATACAGTTCTTACCTCCCTTTCTTTTTCCTCTTCTATACTTAGTCATTCTCCCTTTTTTTATTCCCCTCTGTTATCCATTTCTTATTCTATACTTAGTCCCATTTCTATGCTCACAAGTTCCCAGGATGGCGAAGTGGCAGATTTCATGTCCATCTATATATTTACATCATGAGTTCGAAGGACCGTAGTTCGTTTTCATAGTTCACGAATTTTATGGAAGCGAGTTCCTTTGTAGGTGTCATCAAACTCTCATGCCCTGTGTGCGCAGTATACATATGCACCTGAAAATTCGGTGATCTACAATTTGACCCTAGACTCGAAGCTTGAGACTCATTTTTCCTAGCATCTGTTGATATTTCAAAGCAACTATTGATATTTTTCCCAGCTTGTCTCAACAGTTAGCCAATTTTATGGTTGCAGGTTCCCCCCCAATGCATTATCGAACTCCCATGCCCCATGTTTGGATATACATCTTGCATCGAAAACTCTAGTTATCTACAATTCGACCTCGAACTCCTCGAACTCACAAGCCTCACTCTTTATTGAACTCAAAAATTGTATATCCATCTATATCTTGACATCATGAGTCTGACCGAGAGCTTTCATTTCCTTAGACAATTTTATGGTCATGGGTTCCCGAGTACGCGCTATCAAACTCTCATTCCCTGTGTTCTAACTATACATCTTCCATCCAAAACTTGGGTGATCTACAATTCCACCACGAACTCCCACGTTAAAAAAAGTACCAAAGCATATTTAATTCTCCTCCATGCCTACCACGTTTTCCCCTTCCTGATACACATTAATTATGATTTTACAGGTGATATCTCACCAAAGATGTTTGAAAATATTGGCATTAATATGCGGAAATCTCGAGGTAATGTCCCATTAAAATGCATTTATGGGAGAATATTATCGAATCTGATTAGTTTCCTCTCTCAATCTTGAATTCGCAAAAAAAAATATGTTTTTTTTTTTGTTTTTTTGGTTTTTTTAAGACGTGATCGTAGCAAGAATTCAATATTATGTTGGCTCGTTGTCATCTGCAAAGGTGTTCACATGATGTCGCTCTTTAGTATTGTGCACATAATTTTTGAACCTTACAGTTTTACATATTTGAGGCTCTACTTGCATATGAAAATGTTGCTCCACCATTCCAATTTGAACATAGTTTGCATTTGGGCCAAAGAGAACAGTAATAAAATAAAATAATATGAAAATTGTTTAAGTAAACATTAACAAATTATCTTCTGACTTGAACCTACTTTTGTCAAGATCCAGGTATATTACACAATTTTCAATGTTTTCCCCACCTTTCAATAGTTTATCGATTTCCCTGCCATCTTTGCATGCTTTCCCAATGCAAATCAATGACGCTTTTATTAGATTTGAAAAGATAGGCATTAAAAGGTGAAAAGGTCGAGGACATCTGCCATTAAAACACATTGAACCAAGATTTACCAGAGATTGTATTATGATGTTGTAGTGTCCATTTTAAATACAATGAGTTGCAAAGGAAGGTTTTCATCACCTTATGGTTGCAGCTCGAAAACATGTCTATGGAGATACCATGAATATTTTCGAGCATGAGGACCAACATTTTCAGTGGTCCATGGCTTATGAATACTACTCATCCACTTCTGCCCAGTTGAAAGTTATCTTGACATCTGAAATTGCAATGACACATTGTATCCCCGATTTTTTTTACTTTAAGGAATTATTCATGTGCTGCACCGAGAATTATATTCCGAACCAACAGAGTGTCCAGATGGGCGACCATTTCCAAATCTCCCTATCGCCTAAAGTATTTCGAAAGATGTTAACACTCCCTGACCCAATGCCTACTTTCAAGGGATAGAATTGCAAATAGTTCTTAAATGAGAATGGCAATGAATTAGACCTCTTGTCGAAGTTATTACAGGACCTAACGCCTACTCCTCAGGACATGGCCATATTACAAGTTGGTGCATGTAAAAACCTTTTTTGGCAAATTGTGTGGCTTTTCACGAGGACAACGAGACAAGAAAGTGAAATCGACATCTCTTGGATGATTCTGTATATTTTATATTTTACGGTCAAGAAACCGACCATATTCCATTGTAGAAAGCTTATTTCCATTCAAATCTCTTCCCAGTTATTGCAATACAGGAGGTAGAAGAAATTACTTATGCCATCTTATTTAATTTTCGTCATGTCGAATTGTTATCCATTTCTTGGACTATCTATGTGTAGGAAGATGAACTCTGAATTTGACCCACTAACATTCTCGTGCCAGAAATTATGGAGACACGACGCTTACCAACAATTTTATAAGGTCTTTAATTTTTTTTTTATTCTTTTAAAGCATTGATATTTGGAAGGTATTTTCCCTAGTTTTCTAGCCAGTCGACAATATTCTTGGATAGGAAGTGCACAGTAGAATAAATGGAGAACTATAATGTTATAAATATTTTCAGGTCTAAACAAAATCCTTGCCTCCTTCCATGTCACATATCTGGTACAATGTTTTTTGTTGGAATAACAAGGGAGTACATCTATTGGTTGTGTTTTTTCCATGAAAATAGGAAATGACAATTCATCTCTATGCCTTGGAAAGTTTGTTATTTCATGGTTAGGAACCACTTCAATAGTTCTTTCACTTACACTATCCTGAATGGACTTCGTACTAGTACCAATGATTCACACAAGAAGAACCGAAAATATCTGGGTGAAAAAAGATCCCAATCCCTGACCACCACAGGCAAGACCACATGATCTCATGGCAGTACTCCAATGGCTTACCCAAGTAACAAAGTCACACACAGTTCTTCAGGCGGAGGAGGAGATAAGAACCCTCCCTCCAGAAAAATTGAAAGTTATCACAAGCTTCCTGCAGGCAAAAAACTGAAAACAATAGTCCAAGAATAGGAGGGGTCGAGGGGAGAAATTTATATTGATGCAGGAGCATCACCAACAAGCACAAGTGGAGGACAAATGGATATACATCAGCATGCATTTTGATGATATTTTGAATTTCAAAGGATGGAACATTAATGTAATATATGAAAATATATAATTGCTCTTAAATGTTTTGGGGGATTGTAATATAGATCTTGAGCGTTGCTCTCATCTGTCGATTGTAGGAATTTATTGTAATGAATGTAAAGTATTTGTAGTCTTCAATTCGATAAGATAGCTTATGGTTGTAGGATGGAAAACTCAAGAAGACTCCCTCGTATGTATTGTATTATTCTCATTGTAATTGAGTTGTAGAGTAAGAGAGAGCATATAAGAGCAGAGAAGAACAAAGATTGTAGAAGTTGTTTGAGAAAATAGTTGTTTCTATAGAAAACCATGTACAAAAGCACTTGGATTAATATAAGAATGCTTTGATCCAATTTCATGGTGTTTTATGGTTACTATTTGCATCTATCGAATGGTATGTTTACAGTTTTCTTATATACTCTGTTATGTATTTGTTTCAATGATGTGTATGCACGTGATTTCATGTTGAATGTATGAAGTCTGTGAGAGGGAGAGTATAAGTTTCAATTGTTTCTTTTCTTGATAATTCCTGCAAGTAGTGCAATGATAGGTTTTGAGATCTATCTTAGAAAGATCATGAGAGGTATCATTGATCTTGTACCAGTGTAAGTGCAAGTATAGCACAAAGTCGTGCAAGGTGTGCATAGGCTGAAGAGAGTCTTACACTTTTCCAACCCAAGTGAGCGGTTGATGAACTTTTTTTGCAAGGACTGAATGAAGTTGGAGTTATCGAATAACCAGAGGTTATTGTGGAAGCCGCAAGGAGTGCGTGTAGGATTCCTTATAAAGGATCATATCCTGTCACTGAGAGGGGGTGTGTGAATCAGTGACATAACAATTATATCAATTTTCCATTTATTAATGCAAATAGAATTTTAACACAGTATTTTATCGTGGAACCCAAATGGGAAAACCCCAAACTCTTTTCTATTAACTGCAAAATTTGTTTTACATGTTACATAGAAGGAATATGTACTTCCTCTTTGATCAACACCAACTGATTAGGATACACCCACACCCTGGTTTACCAGCATCAACTGGTAGGAGGCTACGACCCCCTGTTTAGTCAGCTACAACTAACAAGGAAGCACCAACTCCCTCTATAGGCACCAACCTTCCCTTGCACCACCCAACCACCCTTAATGCATAGGTATTTAGATTTTCTTCCTAGAATCTACTTCAGCTTTTGATCTTCTAATATGGACTGCAGAGAAACATTCTTCTCACCACTTTTTCTCATTTATATACTCTTCAAATGGGTGTGAAATTTAAAACATTGTGTCCCTTTATTTGAACCATTGTACCTTTTCATTTAAAATGATAATTAAACTTTAATTAATATCATTTTTTCCTTTTTATTCTTTATTCATATTTTCATGATTTATTCTCTTTTAATCATGACTATGTATAGATTCAATTTTTTCATGAGTTGATCAAAGACATGGATCGACTCATTAGATCACACTCATGTTACTGCTACGTTCTCGGTTCACCAACAGACCATATTCGATCATTTATCGATTCTATGTATTGTTCTGGTGTAATTCTCTGTCAAATGAAATCTGTATGAGGCGCTCCCTTCAAACCATTTCATATGATCGTGCCATATAGAACCACGAGCTTCAGAAACTATAGAGACATCCCTTTAAAAACTCTTATAGCATATGACCAACGACAGTGACCTCATGCTTAGGAAATATGATCTCTTGAGCATTTATCGTTCCAATGGTCACGATTCAATTTCTTGACGAGATGGACGGTTGACGAGATTTCGACACTTTGCCCTTCGAGTCATCGCGACTTTCAATATTAAAAAACTCATTATCACAAAATCGATGAAACAATTGGATGGTTCATATTCCCCACTGAGATGGATGGTTGTCGTAATTTCAAGCTTCTTATTGTGATGTAACTTGCTGATGTCTCTTGTTGACATGTCATAAGCCTATTATCTGCCACGTGTCATTCATATTCATGATGTTCACGTACCTGAAACAATGTATCAACTTGATACTTGTCAATGTCTTACTATGCCACATGTCATTCCTGACGTGGTCCGCTAACCCACAGCCCTGATCCAACGATCCTCGTTGTGTACTCCAAATCGATGGTCCTTATCTTATCACGATTTCCCATTTTGGCATTCTTGTGATGAAGGGTCTCGACACTCCATGTCATGATTGCCGAAATAGAGCTTGGTTGTACTAGCTCCTTCCCTTCTCGTGACCATTGGTGGTGACCAGACACTTCTCTACAAAGCGCTTCGCAATTCCAAACTTTGGGGATTCTGTTGTGGGTCTCCTTAACTCCTCCAACTCCTGGTATCTGAAATGTAGAAATGGAGGCTAGCAACGCTAGCTCCTTCCTTAACCTCATCCTTCGACTAGGTGAACACTATCTGTGACCATGGGTAAAGCCAGAGGAGTGTGTCGTGATTTCTCTTATCGTGAACTCTTGATATGAGTTGCCTTGCTTGAAGATCGTGAAACTCTGAAAATTCTTCATGATAGATCAATTGTCCATAGCCTCGATGATCCGACGGCTGACGGGGTTTCGACACTTTGAAATCACAACCTCCTTACCTCACTTATCCTATCCTTCCACATTGATATGATCTGATGACTGACAGGAATCGAGTTTAATTCGACGACTGCTGAGACTTCTCACAATTTCCTGTGTAATGGTCGACTTCTTAAAATTTTCAAGGAACCCGATGATACATATGCAATTCACTTATTCCTACTGAGCTTTTACCCTCATTCACTAACCCTCCTAATATTTTATCATTTGATTGTTGATCCTATCATGATCAACAATAGACACGAAATACTTATGTACTTCTGAGCTTTGATCTTCATACAATTCTCTTCTATTGTTCGCTCCTCCTCTTGAGCTTGCAGTGTCTATATCTCTAGACAGTTGACATCTTCTGATGACTGATATACTTGTTGACATCAATGACAATCTGTCCAACAATCTCCCCCTTTGTCATTGACGGAAACACACTAAATTCCTATTCAAAACTCCCCATGTGATGATGTTTTCCTCTTATGAGGTTTTTCTTTTTATGAAGTTTCTCTCCCCCTTTGACATCAATGGAAAAGGGTTTCTTCTCCTATGATATGTCTATATAATTACTTTTATGACCATTGGTAACATCTCCTGCAATCACACTTTTTCTATCATAATTGAATGACTCCTTATGTCATTTGATTGTTATCTCCCCCTGAATAGGTGCCAACTGATGCATTATTTTCTTGAGAGATTTAGGTAGGAAGAAGGATTACTCCCAATTTTTTCCTGAGATATTCAAATACATCTCTACTTAAGGTTTTTGTAAAAATATATGCCACCTTCTCCTGTGTTGGAACATATTCCAATTTAATGTTCTTATTTTCAGCATGATCTCTTAGATAGTGGTACTTTATGCGAATTTGTTTCGATTTTGAGTGTTGAACATGGTTCTTAGAGAGACTTGTCGCACTTATATTATCATAGTGGATAGTTGTGCGTTCTTCAAATACTATTTTGATGTCTTGTAGAGTCTGTTTCATCCATTCCACTTGTGTGCAACATTCTGCTATCGCAATATACTCAGCTTCAGTGCTAGAAAGAGAAATTGAGGATTGTTTCTTGCTTATCCAAGCAAGCAGTGATTCTCCTAAAGAGAATGCTCCTCCACTCGTACATTTTCTTTCATCTACACTTCCTGCCCAATCAACATCAAAATAGAATTTTAATGTAAATGAGTCCTTGCTAGGGTACCACAAACCAAGATCGATGGTTCCTTTCAAATATCTAAATATTCTTTTTACAGCTTGAACATGGCTCTCCTTAGGTTCTTCTTGGAATATAGCCACCATCCCAACAACTTGCTTGACATCAGGTCTGGAAGTTGTTACATAGAGCAAACTGCCAATCATTGATCTGAAGTGTTTTGGATCTACAACTTTGGACTCATCATTCTTGCTTAGTTTTCATCCAACTTTCATAGGTGTACTAACAAGTTTGCAATCCTCTAACTGGAATATCTTAATCATATCTTTAACATATTTAGACTGATGGATAAAGACTCCCTTTTTGGATTGTATTATTTGTAATCCAAGGAATAAATTTAGTTCGCCAAGCATAGACATTTCAAATTATTGTTGCATCATCTTAGCAAAGTCTTCACTGATTTTAATATTATTACTACCAAATATGATATCATCAACATACACTTCCACAATGATCAAGTTATTACCATCAATTTTTCAATAAAGATTGTTGTCTGTTGATCCCCTTTTGAGGCCTTATTTTTGTAAATAAGAGTCTATCCTTTCATACAATGCTCTGGGTGTTTGTTTTAATCCATAGAGCGCCTTCTTTAATTTACAAACATAGTCTCTTTTATTGGTTATTTGGAACCCATCTAGTTTCTCAATATAGACTTTCTCTTCTAAATTTCCATTGAGAAATGTTGATTTGACATCCATTTGCTACACTTTAAATCTTTTGTAGCTGGAGAAAGCTAAGAACATCCTAGTTGTTTCTAATCTGGCTACAGGTGAAAATGTTTCTTCATAGTCTAATCCTTCAACCTGAGCATAACCTTTGCATACTAATCTGGCTTTGTTCCTGATTACTTTCCCATCTTCATTCATTTTATTTTTATATACCCATTTAGTTCCAATGACATTTTTATCTTTTGGTCCAGGAACTAGTTCCCAAATTTGATTTCTTTAATTTTGATGCAATTCTTCATTCATAGATTTAACCAAGTTCTCATATTTACATGAATCTTTGATTGAAATTGGCTCAATATGTGACAACAATGTTAATTTTGTTTGATACAGTAGTTGTCTTCTAGTTTTCACTCCATCATTAATATCTCCAATAATCAGTTCTTCGGGATGATTTTTTTGAATAATTCTTGAGGGTGTCTTTGTATCTCTTATTGGGAATTATTCTCTTATCTCTCTATCTTCACTATATTCTTCACTTTCAATAGTATCCATATCATCTTCTTCCCTTTCTTTTTAATTATCTTCTACTTATTCTAGTTGTGTGTCAAATGTCTCATCATCATCTTCATCTTTATTTTTAGATATGGTCTCTTGATTTTTTATACTTTTAGATCATCCGCCTTGACATCTACACTTTCAAAAATAGTATGTGATCTAATATGGTAGCATCTGTATGCCTTCTTGTTTGAAGCATATCCAAGAAAAATACCTTCATCAGATCTGGCATAAAATTTTCCAAGATTTTCATGTAGTCTTTTGATGTAGCATTTACTGCCAAAGACTTTGAAGTATTTCACTGATGGAGCTCTTCCAAACCATAGTTCATAAGGAGTTTTATCACGATTAACCCTTAGTTTAACTCTATTCAATATGTATATAGTTGTTCTTACAACTTCCCTCCAATATCCATCTGACAATTTTTCTTCATTGAGCATAGTCCTTGTAGCCTCCTAAGTTGTTCTGTTCTTTCTTTCAGCAATACCATTTTGTTGAGGTGTTCTAGCAACAGAGAATTTTCTTTTTATTTCATGAGTTTCACAGAAGACATCGAACTCTTTTGAGGTGAATTCACCACCATTGTCTAATCTAACACATTTGATTTTTATCTCCCTTTCATTTTCGACAAGGGTTTTAAAGGCTTTGAATTTGTTGAGTGCTTCTGATTTTTCTTTGAGAAAACATATCCAAATCATTCTAGTAAATTCATCAATAAGAAACATAAAGTAAGACTCTCCTTGTAGAATCTTGGTTCTCGTAGGTCTACATAGGTCAGTGTGAACAAGCTCTAAAGGTTTAGAGGTTGTGTATTCTTTTGTTTTGAACCTTACCCTAGTTTGCTTCCCTAGTTGACAACGTCTACACATAGCATTTGAGAGTTTTATTATTTTTGGTGAGTTTCTTACAGCACCAAGGTTTTTTACTTTCACAACATTGTCAAATTTAATATGCCCCAACCTCCTATATCATAGACAAATTTCATCTACAGGATATATATGACACTCCTCATTCAATTTTGCATCTATTATATATACATTTTCAGGAGTTCTAGGAGAAGTACCAACTAATTTTCCTTGTGTCTTCTCTCCTAATCTCACATTTTTTGGAATCAAAGATGCAGAAGTATCCCTGATCACAGGTTTGATTGATGCTTAATAAACTAGGCTTCAATTTATCGACAAGTAGTACATTTCTAGCTTTGTATTTTCCCAAGCTCACAGTGTCTTTCCCAAGTGTGTTACTTGAAGCATTATCACCAAATGTAAATTTACCTTTTTGTTTCTTTAATTCTAAAATCTTGTCCTTGTTACCTGTCATATGTTTCGAGCATCCACTATCGACATACCAGAGATCCTTTTCATCTTGAATATTTAGGGCAATAAATCATTTTCTTTTTTATGTTTTTACTCTCCAAAGTTTCTTCTTCTCTCCAATGAACTTGGGTTGTTCTGAGACTTCCATTAGTCTACAATTAATGGCTTTATGTCCATGGTTATGACATATGAATCATTTTAAGTCCCCTTCTTGTAGAGTTTCAAAAGAGTTATAGTTTCTACTCTTAACTCGATTTGTTGTTTGTTTATCCTTAAGGATATAATTCTTAACCTTCAGATTTTTCTTTCTATATGCTCTACAATTTATAGCTTTGTGTCCAAAATTAGAGCATGCAAAGCAATAACCAGGAAAAATGTGAGGATACCTGTTTTGGTAAAACTTCTTTGGTATTGTCTTGTCTTCTTTCCTGATGGGTGGAGGTAATCTTTTGGAGTTCTAATCATTACTTATCTTTTCTTCATTTTTCTCCTTGAATGTACTGCGAAGAGAATCTGCATAAGATTTTGATTTAACACGACTTTCCTTTTGAGAATAACCTATTTCATTTTTATTTCCAGAATCCCTTTGCGCTGTAATAATCTTATCTAATATTTTAGACCTATTTTCAGATTTTGTTTGAATGATTTTTGCATCCATCTCCTTTTTCAGATGAAGTATTTTTTCCTCCATCCTTTCAACAGTTATTTGTTTTTCTTCAAGAGACTTTTCCAGACTTTCTTCAATGTTATTTGCTTCTAATATTTTTTTTTTCACATTGTTCATAATTTTTCCTATCTCCTTTTCTTCTTGTTCATATTTTTCTTTCTGTTCAACTACAAAACTTTTCAACTGTATACATTTGGTTTTGTATTTTCTTAATTCATCTAAGGCACTAAGAAGTTCTTCCTCCATATTAACTTCTACTTCATCTTCTAACTCTTTCTCATGTTTAATTTTTTGTATTTCATTAGATTCTTCAATACCTAAGAAAAGGACTTCATCATCATCAGATTCATCCTTGTCACTGGACTGTGATGAGTTCTTGTCTTCTTCTTTTGAGTAGAAATTATTTTTCCCTCTATAGAAATTTTTCTTGTAGTTTGGTTTTTCCTTTTTCTGGTATTGTTTGTTTTTGTTTTCTTTCTCTTCAAGGTCCTCCTTGGGATATGGATACTTGGATGTGAAATGACCAACTTTGCCACAATTAAAACATTTGAAAGGAAGCTTTCCTTTATACTTCCCTGATCCTTTTTTAATTTTTCTAATGAAGTTGGCTTCTTCCACATCAGATTTTTCATGATGACAAGATTGAGGTTTTTGCTTCTGATTTATCTTTGTCTTGAATGATTTGAAGGTTGTTTCATCTTTTGTTGATTTATTATTTCCTATTCTCATCTCATATGCTGTAAAATTTCCATGGAGCTAGTCAACTGTGAGTGAATCGGATCTATCTTCAACTAAGGAAATATTTGCATCATATCTCATCAGTAATGACCTTAGTATTTTTTGCACAATGGGTTTATCTGTAGCTTCTTCTCCTGTTGCTCTAATTGAGTTGACCACTTCATCTACCCTATGAAAGTACTCAACAATATTTTCTTCTTCTTTCATTTTTAGGTTTTCAAATTGAGATTTATAGGTCTAAAGTTTGGCTTCCTTCACTTTGTCATCTCCTTCATATATGGCCTCCAATTTGTCCCAGATTTCTTAGGCCGATTTGCAATGCATAACTTTCACACATATAGAGTTAGTCAACCCTGCTAGAATACCATTAACTGCTCTTGAGTTATCATTACAAATTTTCTTTCCTCTAGAGTCTTTGGGTGGAGTAGTTGGTGCAATGTAACCATCTACAAAATATTGCCAGATATCAAAACCAAGAGCCAATGGGAATTTTTTCATTCTTATTTTCCACAGAGCATAGCCTTCTCCATTGAACAATGGTGCTTTGTTGTTAGACATTCCTTCTTGTTGACCCATCTTCGGGATCTACCTTTAAGTTTGTTAGACTGTGCTAAAGGAACCTGCTCTGATACTGTTAGCGATATTTCTTGCTTAGGGGGTTTAGATATCAAAGAATGGGTTAAAACCCACTTGTCCAAAGTTTCGGGCGATGATGCGCCCAAGGTAAGCAGTACGCAAGACCATGCGGTCCGGATTTGCGTGCCCAGATCAATGGTGCACAGCGAAAGTCGGACCCCCCTCGCCTTCTGATCTTTAAGCGAGGGGGGGGGTCCGAGTTCGGGGGTGCAACTCTCCGACGGCCCAGATGCACGCGCCCGGATCAACGGCGGTGAAGATCAAGTCGGACCCCCCCTGCCTTTCTACCTTTAAGCGGAGGGGGGGGGTCCGAGCTCTCATGTGTAACTCTCCAGCGGCCACGATCGAGGTGCCCAGATCAACGACGCTCGTGCTGTCTTGCATTTCCCAAACTGCAATTCAGTTAACCAGATTGGGTCCCCCCCTGTTCTATCATATCATTTTTCCATCCGCTTGTCCCCAGTCGCCGCGTGTCATCCTTTCGTTCCTCCTATTAGCCCATGTGGTCCCCCTTTCTCTCCACCCTCCACTCGTTGTCTGCCACGTATCTCCTTTCCGCGTCAGCTCCTCGCCTAAAGGGTAGTTTCCTCCCGGATGCCCTCCTACGTGGCCCATCTTCTGTCACTCCCCTCTATCATCATTCTCACTCCCTCCATACCTCATGTCCGTCCCTCAAGCTTGTCAGTTGCYCCAGATGGCAGCTCGAGAAGTCTTCCCTGGCCCAAGAGGCTGAGTTGGCCGAACCATCTCCAATCCCAAGAAGCAGTTATTGAAGCAGTTGGCGGTGGTTAGACATCGTCTCCGCCATAATGGGGACGTCCTGTAACGAATTAAAAGCACGTCGATTCGCTAAATGAATTGTCAGAAAGCTGATTGCGTCTGCCATAAGTTGCACGACCATGCAGAGATCACAACTCCGTGTTGTCAGAGGCCATGCAGACGCAAAGCCTTCAATGTGTTTCTTGGTTCCGCCGCTGTTGTAATTTTGAGTATATGTAGGCATTTTTTGCCATTTTTGTATCTATCGATGGTAGAGCTAAGCTCCCGACTGAAAAGTTTCAGCAAAGACTATGGTTTCCTGGTTATGCCTCTGTGTTTGAGATTTCTTGGTTTATAACAAACAGTTCTCTTTATTTTCCATCTTTGTTTCATCTTTTGCCGGAGGAGTCACAGTAGTGCAGCTTGTTGCAATAAAGGATTTGTTGTGGCGTTGTCGTGCCCTCTGGTTTTCTGTATTTGAATGTAAAAGGATTTTGCGTTCGGATGCATTTCTTCTTTAATCTGTTGCACACCTGATGTTTGTAATAGATCATTGCGCTCTTCTTGCGTAAATATTCCACCTACTCGCCTTTACTACGACCCACTGTTTGGAGTTTGTCAGGACCTCACTCTTTCATGCATGCCTGGTCTGGTTTCTGAGTTGATACAACACTGTTTTGAGTTTCCCTCCATTTGATCGCCCTATAAAACAAACCGTGACATTAAATCTGATGGGCTTCGGGCTCTGCTCCTGCTAGCAATCCAGGAGTGACTTCCGAACGCCAACAGATACCAATTGAAGGATCAGATCCTATCACTGAGAAGGGGGAGGTGAATTAGTGACACAAAAATTATATCAATTTTTCATTTATTAATGCAAACATAAATTTAACACAATATTTATCATGGAACCCAAATGGGAAAACCACAAACTCTTTTCTATTAACTGCAAAATTTGTTTTACATGTTACATAGAAGGAAGATGTACTTCCTCTTTGATCAGCACCAACTGATTAGGATGCACCCACACCCTGGTTTACCAGCACCAACTGGTAGGAGGCTACGACCCCCTGTTTAGTCAGCTACAACTGACAAGGAAGCACCAACTCCCTCTGTAGGCACCAACCTGCCCTTGCACCACCCAACCACCCTTAATGCATAGGTATTTAGATTTTCTTCCCGGAATCTGATTCATCTTTTGATCTTCTAATCTAGACTGCAGAGACACATTCTTCTCACCAGTTTTTCTCGTTTATATACTCTTCAAATGGGTGTGAAATTTAAAACATCGTGTCCCTTTATTTGAACCATTGTACCTTTTCATTTAAAATGATAATTAAACTTTAATCAATATCATTTTTTCCTTTTTATTCTTTATTCATATTTTCATGATTTATTCTCTTTTAATCATGACTATGTATCGGTTCATTTTTGTCATGAGTTGATCACAGACATGGATCGACTTATTAGATCGCACTCATGTTATTACTGCATTCTTGGTTCACCAACAGACCATATTCGATCATTTATCGATTCCCTGTATTGTTCTGGTGTAAATCTATGTCAAATTAAATATGTATGAGGTGCTCCCTTCAAACCATTTCATATGACCATGCCATACAGAACCATGAGATTTAGAAACTATAGCGACATCCCTTTAAAAACTCTTGTAGCATATGACCAGCGGCGGTGACCTCACGCTTAGGCAATACGAGCTCTTGAGTGTTTATCATTCCAACGGTCACGATTCAATTTCCTGACGAGATGGACGGCTTACAGGATTTCAACACTTTGCCCTTCGAGTCATCATGACTTTCAATATTACAAAACTCATGATCATGAAATCACCAAAATAATCGGATGGTTCAGATTCCCCATTGAGATGCACAGTTTTCATAATTTCAGTATTCTTATTGTGACGTAACTTGTTGACGTCTCTTGTTGACGTGTCACAAGCCTATTAGTTGCCACGTGTCATTCATATTCGTGATTTTCACATACCTGAAATGATGTATCAACTTGACACTTATCAGTGTCTTACTATGCCATGTGTCCTTGCTGACCTGGTTCACTGACCCACAACCCTGATCCAACGGTCCTTGTTGTGTACTCCAAATCGACGGTCCTTATATTATTGCAATTTCACATTACAACATTCTTGTGATGAAGGGTCTCAACACTCCATGTCGTGATCATCAAAATAGAGCTTGGCTATACTAGCTCCTTCCCTTCTCGTGACCATCAGTGGTGACCAGGCGCTTATCCACAAAGCGTTTCGCAATTCCACACTTCAGGGATTCTGCCATGGGTCTCCTTAACTCCTCCAACTCATGATATCTGAAATTTCAAAATGGAGGTTAGAAACGCTAGCTCCTTCCTTAACCTCATCCTTCAACTATGTGACCACTTTCTATGACCAAGGTCCAAGCTAGAGGAGTGCCTCGCGATTTCGCATATCATGAACTCCTGATATGAGTTGCCTCGCTCAAAGACCACTCTGAAAATGCTTCATGATATATCAATGGTCCATAGCCTTGGTGATCCGACGAATAATGAGGTTTCAGCACTTTGAAATCACAACCTCTTTACCTCACTTATCCTATCCTTCCACATTGAGATGATATGATGGCTGAAGGGAATCAGGTTTAATTCAACGACTGCTGAGACATCTCACAATTTCCTATGTAATGGTCAACTTCTTAAAATTTCCAAGGAACCCAACGATACATATGCAATGCACTTCTTCCTACTGAGTTGTGATCCTCATTCGCTAACCCTCCTGAGATTTTATCATTTGATTGTTGATCCTATTGTGATCAACAATAGACACAAAATACTTCTGTACTTCTGAGCTTTCATCTTCATACAATTCTCTTATGTTGTTCACTCCTCCTCCTCATCTTGTGTTGTCTATCTCTCCACATAGTTGACATATTCATATGACTGATATACCTATTGACATCAATGACAATCTCTCCAACACCTTAGAAACCTTGAGTTTGAAGCGAGGATCAAGCTCAGGAGGGATAGAGACTTAGAGAAGTTCATAGGAAAGATGAGGTTTGAAGTCACCTCATGGAACCAAGCTCAAGAGGAAAGACATCGAGTTATTTGGCCAGGAAACATCGAGAACCTGAACGAACGATGGAAATTCTTGGAGGGAGAAGCGTCAATATCTGTGGACCATTAGATCCAGTGGATTTGCAAGGAGGTTAAGGGTGAGAGTATTTCAACACTCGCAAGCTCAGGAGAGATAAAAGTCATCATATATGAAGGGGTGAGAGCCATTTATTTGGCTCTCTTAATATCATCATTTTGGAAGTCAGGAGTGTGGAGGAAGTTGTAACTCGAAAGTCACGAGTCGTGACATCCCGATTCACGAAATTCTAACTTCGTGGAAAAAGGATCTAGACCGTCGGATCATGGGGGAATCAAGAATGTTGATCTGAGGTGAGGAAGTTGAGAGTTCAGATATCAAGAAAAAGGAGAAAAGCTACATCAGAAGTTCCCGATACGTGAAATCTCGACACGCTCATAGGTGGGCACCAGGGTTTGAATGGAGGTCATATGGTTGAATAATAAGGGAGGATCTAGGGACTTCTAGCCCATTTCGGAGTTTCGAGAATTGGAGGAGTCAGGACGACTCGGAACAGAATTCTGGAAATCGTGAAATGCGAAGCGCCTTTGTGTAGGCTTGTGGTCATCGTCGATGGTCGCGTGAGGGAGAGCTTGCGCCTAGTTATTTTTCTCATAGATGGGGTTTGTAAAAGGAGACATGTGGTTTATATGTGTTCAAGGTTCCAGCGGGAGCCAAGGAGCCATTTATGGCTCAAAGGAATATGAATATCCATAGACCGGGAGGTTAGCAGACCCTGCTGAGGTGGGGTTTTGCATCAAGTGGTATCAGAGCCTACAACTATTGTTTTCTATAAGCAAGAGAATACAAAGGTAAGTTGTGATTTGAATTCTGTGTGGACAGATTGAAAAAATGCCTCCAAGAAGACGTCCAGAAAGAACTTTACCCAATGTAGCCATGGACAAGGAAATGAGAGAACTTCATGCTTGATTAGATGTTATGGAGACAACACAAAGATGAACACATGATATTGGAGATATCGGTGAGGCTGAAAGAGAGAATGAAGAAGGAGCAGAAGAAGTTGTAGCTGAAGATGCTGTAGAGGAACATCTATTCAAAGCTATTGCAAGAATAGGTGTCAAATAAAAAATGGACATCCCAATGTATGAAGGAAACTTAGACGTTGAGGAGCTGCTAAATTGGTTTAGAGCTATTGATAAATACTTCGATTAGGAAGATATCAAAGAAGACAATAAAGTAAATCACGTTGTCACTAGACTGAAAGGACATGCAACACTATGGTAGGATGAACTGCAAAGGAAAACAAATAATTAAAATATGGGATAGAATGGTAGAGAAGATGAAAGCCAAATTCATACCCAAAGTTTACCAAATCAATTTGTTTCAAAGAATGCAGAATTTGAGACAGAAAGGGATGATAGTGAAGGAATACACTGAGGAATTTTACATACTTAACATCAGAGTTGATCATCGTGAAATATATGATGAAAAGGTCATCATATATATGAATGGCCTAAGATATGAGATTCAAGACGATATTAGCATGGTGACAATTAAAAATGTGGAAGATGCTTATCAGGTTGCTTTGAAGGAAAAAGAAAAATTGGCCCGGAAACAAGGTCAAAGGGGTAGAGGTAGAAGTCAGAGCAAAGGCAAAGCAATTTCCTAGGACAAATTATAGAAACCCAAGGATGAAGAAAAGAAGCCTCATAATCACCTAGAAAGGGGAGCAATTTCACAAGTAAGACAATATACTGATAGTAACACCTTTCCTCGAGAAAGAGGAAGAGGAGGAGGCAGAGGAGGTGAAGTAAAGTGTTTTGTCTATGGAAAGATCAGACACAAATATTTGGAATGTCCTTATATAAAAAGGAATGGAGGAGGAGAATCTCACATTTCAGAAGCACAAAAGAGAAATGTTGAGGCAGAAGATGCAGAAGGTGGAAGATCCTTGATGATGAGGAAAATTCTCTTGAAACTAGAGAAAGAGATGGAAAATCCATTCCAGAGGAACAATTTGTTTAGAACTACTTGTAAGACCAAAGATAGAGTATGCAAGGTGATAGTTGACAGTGGGAGCAAGTATAACTTAGTATCCACAGAGATGGTGGAGAATATGGAATTGGAAACAGTTGCACATCCGAGTCCATATAAAGTCTTGTGGTTGAAAAAAGGACATCACGTAACAATCACTAAATAATGTTTAGTTGAATTTAAGATAGGGGGATATAGAGATGAGATCTTATGTGACGTAACTCCCATGGATGTCTATCATATTTTTTGGGGAGGCCTTGGCAATATGACATAAATGTTATTCATGATGGAAGAAATAACACCTATACCTTGGAGAAGAATGCTAGGACACATATGTTTATGCCAATTGAAGACAAGAAGACGAAAGAAGAAGCAAGAAATACTATACTTCTCATGAGTGGGAAGGAACTTCTAGATGAAGTCAAGAAATATGAAGAAATCCATTTTTTTGTGGTGAGAAAGCATGGAGTCATTTTGACCAGTACTTCAGTAGATGATCTTCCCGAGGAAATTTAAGAACTGCTAGAGAATTTTGTTGATATAGTGGTGGACAATTTTCCTTGTTCGTTGTTTCTCATCAGAAGTATAACACATCACATTGACCTTATACCAGAAGCGAGTTTACCAAACAAAGCAGCGTACAAATTGACGCCGTAGGAGAATGAAGAGGTTACGAAAAAGTCTAGGATTTGATGGACAAAGGATTGATAAGAGAAATCTTGAGTCCATGCGTTGTACCAACAGTGTTGAGTCCGAAAAAGGATGGTGGATGGAGAATGTGTACAGACTCAAGGGCTATAAACAAAATCACCATCAGGTATAGATTTCCTTTACCCAGGATGGATGACTTGATGGATTTCTTGAGTGGAGCAAATGTTTTTTCAAAAATTGATTTGAAAAGCG
Organism: Picea engelmannii; assembly: GCA_009831015.1. Lineage (NCBI taxonomy): Eukaryota > Viridiplantae > Streptophyta > Pinopsida > Pinales > Pinaceae > Picea > Picea engelmannii. Next base: position 173,010 of record ML788446.1, read on the forward strand.
GATATCATCAGATTCAGATGTAGAAAGGTGATGAATGGAAGACAACATTCAAGACAAATGAGGGCCTATATGAATGGCTTTTCATTCCATTTGGATTGATGAATGCACCAAGTACTTTTATGAGATTGATGAATGAAGTCTTGAAATATTTCATTGGGAAGTTTGTAATTGTGTATCTTGATGATATACTGATCTTCAGTAAGACTGAGGAAGAAAATTTGAGACATTTAACTTTATTAATGTGGAGGTTACAACAAGAGAAGTTGCTGATAAATATGAAGAAGTCGTCTTTCATGAAGACATAACTCATTTATTTGGGTTTTGTGATCTCTTCGAATGAGTTGAAGATGGATCTTGAGAAGGTAAAAGAGATCAAAGAATGGGCATCACCAAGGAATATCTTTGAATTTAGAAGATTCCATAGACTAGACAATCTTTACAGGAAGTTCATCATAAATTTTAGTGAAATTTCTACACCAATGATGGACATGGTCAATAAAAGACATAAATCTTTTCATTGGACAGAAGAAGTGAAGAAAAGTTTCAAGTTGTTGAAAGAGAAAATAACTTAAAAGCCAGTTTTGGTTCTGCCAGATTGCAGTAAAACATTTCAATTGAGATGTGACGCAAGTGGATTTGTGATTAGAGCAGTCTTAAGTCAAGACAATAGACCAATTGCACACTTCAGTGAGAAACTGAATGAGGCCAAAAGAAATTACTCCACGTATGATAAAGAATTTTATGCAGTCATACAAGCGTTGAAGAAATGGAGGCACTACCTGGTTCCGAAAGAGTTAGTTTTGTATAGCGACAACCAGGCCTTACAATTTATAACTAGATAGGACAAATTGAACCAGAAACATGCAAAATGGGTTGAGTTTATGCAGAACTTTACTTTTGTTATAAAGCACATTTTTTGAAATGCTAACAAGTTTGTTGATGCATTGAGCAGGAAATGTTTGATTATGTATTAGTTTCGAGTGAACGCCTTATGTTTTGATAGCCTTAAGGAGATGTACAGAGATTATTTAGATTTCAAGGATTCTTATGAAGCATGCGAGAATCCTGTTATGAGAGACATAAGACATTGGATTGAATATTTAATTTAGGATGGACTGTTATTCAAAGGAAATCAGTTATGTATCCCGAAGAGTTCTATGAGAGAAAACCTTTTGAAGGAAAAACATAGTGGGGGATTGGCTAGACATTTCAGCCATGAAAAAACATTTACGCAACTGAATAGTTTGTATTATTGGCCAGGAATGAGAACAGATGTGCATAAATTTGTCAACAGATGTAGAATATGCTAGCATGCAAAGGGGAAAAGAAAGAATACTGGGTTGTATCAACCCTTTCCAATACCAAAGAGGTCGTGGGACGCAGTAAGCATGGATTTTATGTTCGGACCCGAGGACATAGAGAGGTTATGATTCCATATTCATGGTAGTCGACGGATTCTAAAAAATGGAACATTTCATTCCATGTCAGAAAACCAGTGATGCAACAGACATTGCAAATCTGTTTTTCAAAGAAGTTGTTCGACTTCATGGTTTACCCAAGAGTATTGTTTCAGACAGAGATACCAAATTTGTTGGTCATTTCTAGAGGACACTATGGAAGAATATGGCGATGAATTTATCTTTTATCTCAGCATATCACCCTCAAACAGATGGACAAACGGTGCAGGATCTCATGGACAAGATTCCATGAATTTTTCAGCCAGAGGAGTATGATGCAAGAGCATTGCCAGCAAGCGCGAGTGGAGGACAATTGGATATACACCAATGCTCATTTTGAATATATTTTGAATTTCAAAGGATGGAACATTAATGTAATATCTGAAAAGATATAATTTCTCTTAAATGATTTTGGGGATTGTAATGCAGATCTTGAGTGTTGCTCTCATCTGTCGATTGTAGGCATTTATTGTAATGAATGTAAAGTAGTCGTAGTCTTTAATTCGATAAGATAGCTTAAGGTTGTAGGAGGGAAAAATCAAGAAGACTCCCTCGTATGTATTGTATTATTCTCATTGTAACTGATTTGTAGAGAAAGAGAGAGCATAGGAGAGCAGAGAAGAACAGAGATTGTAGAAGTTATTTGAGTAGATATTTGTTTCTATAGAAAACCATGTACAGAAGAACTTGGATTAATATAAGAATGATTTGATCCAATTTCATGGTGTTTTATAGTTACTATTTGCATATATCGAATGGTATGTTTACAATTTCCTTGTATATTATGTTATGCATTTGTTTCAATGTTGTGTATGCACGTGATTTCATGTTAAATGTATGAACTCTGTGAGAGGGAGAGTATAAGTTTCAATTGCTTCTCTTCCTGAGTATTCTTTCAATGAGTGTAGTGAAAGTCCGCAAGGAGTGTGTCGATAGGTTCTGAGTTCTATCCCAGAAAGCTCAGGAGAGGTACCGTTGATCTTATACCACTAGAAGTGCAAGTATAGATTAGATTTGTGTAAGGTGTGTGCAGACTGAAGAGAGTCTTAGAATTTTCCAACCCAAGTGAGCGATTGAATAAATTTTGTTGCAAGGAGTGCACGAAGTTGGAGTTATCGAATAACCAGAGGTTATTGTGGAAGCCACAAGGAGTGAGTGTAGGATTCCTTAGAAACCTTGAGTTTGCAATGAGGATCAAGATCAGGAGGGATAGAGACTTGGAGAAGTTCAGAGGAAAGACGAGGTTTGAAGTCACCTCGTGGAACCAAGCTTGGGAGGAAAGACTCTGAGTTATTTGGCCAGGAAACATCGAGAACTTGGACGGACGGTGGAAATTCTCGGAGGGAGAAGTATCGATATCCATGGACCGTTAGATCCAATGGAGTTGTAGGGAGGTTAAGGGCGAGAGTCTTTCAACAATTGCAAGCTCAAGAGAGATAGAAGCCATAAGATCTAAAGGGGCGAGAGTTGTTGATTTGGCACTCTGAATATCGAATTTTCAGAAGTCAGGAGTGTGGAGGAAGTTGTAACTCGGAAGTTGCGAGTCACGAAGTCCCAATTCACAAAATTCTGACTTAGTAGAAAAAGGATCTAGACCATCGGATCGTGGGGGAATCAGGACCATTGATCTGAGTTGAGGAAGTCACGAGTTTGCATATCAGGAAAATGGATCAAAGCTACATCGCAAGTTCCCAATGCGCTCGGAGGTGGGCCCCAGGGTTTAACTGGAGGTCATATGGTTGAATAAAAAGGGAGGAGCTAGGGACCGCTAGCCCATTTTGGAGTTTTAGGAATTGGAGGAGTCGGGGCACCTCGCAATGGAATTCCTGAAATCGTGAAACGTGGAATGCCTTTGTGTAGGCTTATGGTCACCGCCGGTGGTCGCGTGAGGGAGAGCTTGTTCGCAGAGGCGGGGTTCACAAAAGGAGACCTATGGTTTATATGTGTTGAAGTTTCTAGCAGGAACCAAGGATCCATTTGCGACTCAGAGGAATATGAATATCCATAGACCTAGAGGTCAGTAGACCCTGCTGAGGTCGGGTTCTGCGTCAGATATCTACGATCTCTCACTGGAAGATATGGAACTAGAAATTGACATTGAAAAAATGTTCCCTGTGATGATCACCTAGAGAGAACTGCTCCTTACAATACTAGGATGGAAATAATTGCCATAGATACATTAGACGAAGAAGAGTCTTTTGCATTTTAAAGTGTTGTTTTTTACAACGATCAAAAAAATTGATTATTGAAAACAGAGATGTAAAGAATAAGAAAGGGACATCTTGTTCAGAGTTCAACCTACGCAAGATGCGCTATTCCTAGATATCTAATATGCACCGAGCAACTGGAGATTCTCTAGACAACTCTATTAGCATTCTTCAAATGGAAAACCTCATGTTAAAGACGTGAATCAAAGAATTGGAGGTAACTCTAATTCCTCTTCCACTGTTTGCTACTCCTTTGGCAATGGTCGGGTCCACTGCACTTGTGCCAAAGTTAAAAGGATCAGTAAGCCTTATCACATTGGCCCGAGGCTATGTGGAAGAGAATATAAACATAAGAATGGAATTAATAACATAAGCTTGGGAGATGTCAAAGAATATGGTCTCTTTTGGAATAAGAGTGCATGATTTCCATGAGTATTTGCAAGCAAATCTAAAAAATGAGCAAGGTTTTTATCTCGATGTAGTTTTACCATTTGGTTTTAAAGTTACCAGTATGATAGAATTCAAAACAAGATAGGAGGATCTCCCTTCCCTAGATCGAATAGACCAGCTAAACTCATGCTAGAAAGAAAAGGTAAAGAACCTGATTGGTATTGTTCAAGAATGTAGCCAGACCATATCTAAAAGAGACAAACTATTCAAGAAGTTAACTGAGATAGATCTAGCTTCCAGCACCAATGAACTCCAGGACCCAAAATACATATTAAACTCGTTGTTTTTAACCAAGCAAGCATTTGATGATCAAGTTCATATCTATAAAAGACTGTCATTTGAAAATTTTTATGGCATTCTTGAATATGGTGAAGATAACGTGAAAACTTGGCTAGTCGGTTATGCAATTAGAAAAAAAAAATATTCAAGAAGCATTGCACAACTTGTCTATTGATATAAGGGATTTGGAAAGTGAATTCTTCAATATAAAAATTCGGCATGAAATGAACTTGGTGCCCATGAGGAGATACATCGAAGAATGGTTGAAAAAGGTTGTCGACCAGATTAACAATGAAGTTCAAAGCCAAGGAAATCCATAAAAGGACATCAGCAAAGAAATGAAAAGGCATGGGACACCATCATAGTAAGTTGATACTGATTACATTCTTCTATCTTCATCCACTTATTCTAACAAAGCTTTAACCCATATCTAACAATTTTCTCTTTCTTCTTGCCAGGTTTTGTTGTTTTCCATCATCTACTTTCTTCTTTCTACAAACTTCAGTCTTGTACATATTTTCTTTGTATTCTGCGACAGTCCCAATCAGAGTCATTCTAGCAAACACATTTTTATTTCATAGAATATGCATTGAACTATAGTTCTTTTTACAAATTCGAAGACAACGTTTTTTGGGAAATATTCTCAAATGTATTTTGTGACCTAGTTTATCTAAATATAAATACTTGGGGTTGTTCTATGCTTATATTCAATGCTTGGTGTTGCTATTTGGAATTTGTATTTTTTCGTAAAATTAACTCATTTCGTTGTGCATGTTCGTGTTCTATATTGTGCATACATTGCATCTTCATATATTTCATAATATTCTTTGATATACAAAATGTAAAGTCATATATTTTTTTCTCTGTTCCTTGTAGGTTTGAGAAAAAACCTTCGAGCCCAAAACACCATTCAAATTCGAACATGGTTTACATTTGGACCACAAATAATCTAGTAAGATACATTAATATGGATACATTTTAAATAAACATAAACAAAATCGCTTTAAACTTGAACCTGACTTTCTTGGGCTCCTGGATTGTCTATGGGTTGATCAGTTAGCGGACTGTCAAATCCTCATTTCCATCTATATCTTCACATCAGGAACCCGACTACCAACCGTCCCTTTCAACACTTTGCCAAATATCTCACCATAGCGTCCCAACTTAGTGCTATCACATTCTTATCCCGTGTGTTCCGTTATATACATATTGCACCCAACACTTCTGTCATATACATTTTGCACCCAAAAATTATGTGATAAAAGATAAAGTATAAAAGACAAAAAAGAAGGGTTAATATATTGACATTTGTGATAGATATCCCATTTGCTCGCAAGATCTTTTTTACATTCCTTTTTACATTTTGCATGTTTCTGGAGAAGTTATATACTTATTGCATATACTTGGAAAGAAGTGCGAAGGTGGCGGGAACAGAAATACACGTGGAAAGAGGCCGGACGGGCTTCAAAATAGGGCGACAAGGGTTCCCAAAGAGACGTAAGGCCCCGAATGTCAAATTGTATATATCATAACATTTCATTGTAAAATGTGTAACACGAAGAAGGTGTTCCTACCATCATCAATTCAAATTCATTCTTCTTTCACTAGTGACAACACAGTGCACAACTTTTCTTATTGGCATTAACAAGCAAATAACATATTCTATAGTGATTTATGGGAGCCTAACCGACCCCCGGGTTGGGGATTGGTCCTATATCGTCACATCATGAGCCCAACCGACCGCAGTTCCTTTCGACACTTGGCCAATTATCTCTCCGTGGGGTCACGAATTTGCACTATCAAAATTGTATGCTCCATGTTACATGATATACGTATTCAATAGTGATTTACGGGAGTCCAACCAACCCATGGGTTGGAAATATTATAAATCTTGCACCCAAAAATTCTGTCATCTACAAGTGTGTGATATACATCTTGCACCGAAAACTTACGTACTCTAAAATTCGTCGTGACTTAGCACTATCGGTTTCTTATGCCCCCTATTCCGTGATATACATGTTGCACACAACACTTCCATGATATAAATTTTGTACCAAACACTTGCGTCATTTACAATTCGACCCCGATTATAGAGCCTGCCTACCCGAGAATCCGCGATTTGAAAAGTGGCTAGGCATCAAATGGCTAGTGGTCGGTCAGATTCACGATATAAAAGCACAAGCGCAAATGTGAACAGGTGCATCGGCCAACATGCATTGGGACATTTTCGTAAAAATGGCTAAATGACGAGAAAGAGAGATTAGAGTGGAAAAACAAACGGGAATTGGGTTGAGTATAGAAGAGGGAAAACAAGGTCCAATATATTCAAATATGCAATTGAAAATCCATTTCCTAGAAAGATCTTTTATGTATGTTTCAACTGCGGAAAGTGGTTGGACGAGATTCAAAATAGGGTGACAAGGGTTTTCGAGGAGACGTAAGGCCCCGCCTGTCAAATTGTATATATCAGAACATCTAATTGCAAAATGTGTAACACAAAGAGGGTCTTCATGCCATATTCAATTCAAATTCATTATACTTTTACTGGTGACAAATCAGTGCACATGTTTGCTTATTGGCATTAACAACCAAAAAAGGTATTCAACAGTGATTTACGGGAGCCCAACCGACCCCTGGGTTTCTGCTATTATAGATCTTGCACCCAAAACTTGTGCCATCTATAGTTCTTCCATATACATCTTGCACCCAAAACTTCTATGGTCTACAATTCGTCCACATATTGGAACATGGTTTGCATTTTGACCAGAAATAATCTATTAAGATACATTAATATAAATACAATTTAAATAAATATATTTAAACTTGAACCTGACTTTTTTCGAACTCATTGATTGGTCTTATATCGTCACATCATGAGCCCGACTGACCACAATTCCTTTCAACACTTAGCCAATTATCTCTCCACGGGGTTGCGACTTAGCGCTATCGATTTTTTATGCCCCCTGTTATATGATATACATATTCAACAACAATTTACGGGAGTCTGACCAACCCCGTGTTGGCACTATTATAAATGTTGCACCCAAAACTTTCGTCATCTACAAGTGTGCGATATACATCTTACACCCAGAACTTTTGTACTCTACAATTCGTCGCAACTTCACGCTATCGATTTCTTATGCCCCCTATTCTGTGATATACATGTTGCACACCACACTTATGTGATATACATTTTGCACCAAACACTTGCGTCATTTACAATTTGACCCCGGTTATAGAGCCCACCTATCCAGGAATCCGTGATCTAAAAAGTGGCTAGGCATCGAACGATTAGTGGTCGGTCAGAGTCACGATATAAAAGCATGAGCGCAAATGTGAATCGGTGCATTCGCCAACATGCACATTGGGACATTTTTGGAAAAACGGTTAAGTAAGGAGAAAGAGATAGTAGAGGGGAAAAACAGTCAGACGAGCTTCAAAATAGGGTGACAAGCATTCTCGAGGAGACGTAAGGCCCCGCCTATCAAATTTTATATATATTCTACACAGGTTCTCTTATTGGCATTAACAACCAAAAAATGCATTTAACAGCGATTTATGGGAGCCCGATTGACCCCTGGGTTGGCACTATTATAGATCTTGCACCCAAAACTTGCATCATCTATAGTTCCACCGTATACATCTTGCACCCAAAACTTATGTGGTCTACAATTCATCCACATATTGGAACATGGTCTACATTTGGACCACAAATTATCTATTAAGATACATTAATATAAATACAATTTAAATAAATATATTTAAACTTGAACTTGACTTTTTTCGAACTCGTCAATTGGTCCTATATCGTCACATCATGAGCTCGATCGATCACAGTTCTTTTCAACACTTAGCCAATTATCTCTCTGCGGGGTTGTGCCTTAGTGCTACCGAAATTTTATGCCCCATGTTTCGTGATAGGCGGGTTGTTTCGCTTATTTCCCCCGAGTTGGCGCTATTATAAATCTTGCACCCAAAACTTTTGTACTCTATAATTCATCGTGACTTAGCGCTATCAATTTCTTATGCCCTCATGTTCCATGATATACATGTTGCACACAACACTTCTATGATATACATTTTGCACCAAACACTTTCGTCATTTACAATTCAACCCCATATTCCAAAATTTACCTTGTAAGTTGCTTAACAGAAACTACACTGCCACGCAACATTTGTTGTGAATGCAATTCACTAAAAACAGATTGGATTCCACGTGGCCTTTTATTTACATTGAGCCTTGTATGATTCTTATAAAAAGGTGCTTAGCTAATTTCTTTTTAAATGATTTTAATTTAGTGGAGATTCAAAGATATGCTTTCATTTTTTTAAGATGTGTAAACAATCCATCGAGTATAGATATAACTTAAATATTTTGTATTTTGAAAATGATTGGGTGTATATAATATTTAATCATTATTGTTGTTATTGATGATAAGTTCATTATTTATAATTATTCTCTTTATTTTTCTTCTATATATGATTTTTTTATTTTTTATAAAAAGGAGATTTAGTTTTAGGAATCAAGAAGATTTGTTCACGTAATGTGTTAAGCAGGTTGCTACCTTAAAGTCTCATTTTTATTCATTCACTTTTATCATTATTGGGTCTTATTTTTATTCATTCACTTTTATCATTATTGGGACATGAGATTACTTATTGTTTCTATTTTGTTATTTGGGTTACAAATTTAGTATTAGAACAGAAAATCCTTGGTTCTAGTTTTTCCAAGTTTTTCCAAATGAGATAGTGTGGTATTTTCATTCTATTCTTTTGAGATATTAGATTGTTGTGGGACTTGTACGGTTGGAAGAAATAAACATTGAAGTATCCTAGTCAAAATTTATGGTTATGGTTTGTTATAATAGATGTGGTATACACTTTAGAGATTAGTGTTTTTTCTCGATCTCAAAATCTTGTTATAGGTTTCACTGAAAGGATCATCATATATATAGATTGAGATGTGCAATTGAAGTAATATAGGTACCATAAAAAAAAAGAATGAAGTAAGATTTTCCAGATCCGAATTTATAGATATAAAGGGAGAAACCATATTATTTTGGGCTCCTAAAATAAAAATAAAGAAAAAATAACCTTTCTCTTGAAAGATGCAAATTGTGTAGAATTAGTGAGAATTTGAAAGAACATATCAAAATACATATTGTAAAATTTTCATAACATAAGAATGGCAAGAAGAATAAGTCTAAGATCATTTTAAAAAGTAAATCATCATAAGAGGATGCCATGGAGAAACAAAAATTCAATTTTGTTTGATGTTCAAAATATATTGCTATACAAATTTAACTTCAATCTTTTTTGGTGTCCGCTTACAAAATTAAAAAGATATTTCCACTTTTTAAGTTCAAAATTTTGCGTACAAGCGTAAACAAGATTTCATTAAAAGTATTGCGTCGACAGCAGGGTTCGAACCTGCGCGGGCGTAGCCCAACAGATTTCAAGTCTGTCTCCTTAACCACTCGGACATATCGACTACTGTTACAAGCTGAGGAAAAGATCAGATATGTTCGAAAAAGTAAATTACAATTTTTCCCTATTTAACCGTAAATACCAATAAATACTAAAAACTAGATCTTACATGTTTAACCATAAATATCAAAAACTAACTTTTCAGTTGATTCGATTTTATTCTTTTATCTTGTATTTCTGTTTATATAACGTAAGGTTATTTACCATATGAAATTGCCTTATCTCATGTTTCAATTTTCTTAATTTGCTTAACTTTCCTTTGATCTCCTACTTGTCTTTCGACTCTAAAGTACCCATAATTAGAAGTGCGGAAATAAGGAAAGCGATTTGAAGAAATGACGATTCTGGATTAAATCTGTAGTGGATGGTGTGAAGAAAACTCGAACTTTCGATTGCATATTTCGTCCAATCCAAGAAACATAGAACAAAGTCGATCATGGACTATAACCATTTTATCCAATACACAGAGAAATGTGTTTCCATCCTCTTTTGGATCTATCTGACTGTCTAATAAACTCACTCTACCAGACAAACTGCTATCAAATGCTCATTGTTCCCAATGTTTCCACAAAAGACATGTTTAAACAACTTATCATAACGACCGATGATTAAGTGAAAAATGGGTATTGACCACAATTTCTAATATAAATATAAAAAATATTTCATGAATAAGTTTTACTTAATTTTTATTTATATTATATAAATAATATTTATGAAATCAGTTTTATTTCAATTTTTGTTTATATTATTATTATTTTCCACTCATATCACAAACAAGATTTTTATTTCAATTTTTGTTTATATTACTATTATTTCCCACTCATATCCCAAACAACATTTGATTATGAGACATGTTTAAATATCTGGTAAACATTTTAATTGCAAATCACAATTTTATTTTATAATGTTTAAATTATATTTATAAAGGTATAAATGAATTTAATATTAAGATACTCAAAATACAAATTTGTTATTCCAATTATTTTTATAAATTTTTGAAATTTTTTTTAATTAAATAAACTCAATAAAAGATAAAATTATAAATTTCTGCTTAGAAGTTGGTCAAAAATGTAAAATGAAAAGATAAAAAGTAAAAACTTAGAAGGTTGGTAAAAAATGGAGAATGAGCAAATGAGAAAACAGACTACAAATAAACCCAACAAGGCTATGTCAGAAATTAAATAGTTGTCGTTAATTGTATTCAATCTGAAGATATTACAAGTTCCTTGAAATGAGATGCCCCCTCCTCTTTTTATCTATGCGAAATAATGGAATAGGTTAATTCTTCGTTGTTAATAAAGCATGCAGAGAGCCACTTCCTCAAAATCATATACAGTGAAATACCAAAATCCATGATCAGCAAAAGAACATGGCGTTCTTGACTCCATCGTGAAGTTTAGGAAAATTCAGATGAGATAAAGAAGACGACGAAGAAGAAGCTGAGACATTCTCAGACAATGTAATTGTTAATCCCTGAAGCTAAAGTCGACCTCGATAGGCTGCAAAATCTGCGTAATACACTGGGGGAGCCAATGATACTTACAAATGTATAGCACAAATTGTTGATCAGAGTCTCCAGTTCATCAGAACTGAAGTTGTTATCGTCCCAGAGAACATGGTAATGGGTTGGCTTGCTGGTGCCCAGGAGCCCATAATGGCTGCACAGATAGAAATCAAATTGTCGTGGATGGACAATGACTGTGTGAACCACAGTGCCGGGAGGAACATTGCCAGACTTCGTCCGTTGTTCTCCTTGACCAAGGAACAGTCTGGTGTGATGTCTCTTCTGAGCTACTATGAAGGAAACCGGAGGATTGTAATCTTTGAACTGGGCTACTGCATCTTTGAAAGAAAATAGTTCTTCGTTGAGGACCATATCGAATTGAATTTCACTGACACCATCTCTGAAGAAGAGTATCCTATCAGGTATCCTGTGGTTAGCTTTGAGATAATCTTCTAATAATTCCTTCGACATCTCCTTGAATCGTTCGATCTGTTCCACCCTATTATCCTGGTAGCTGACTCTCGCATTATAACGATTACACCAGGGCCAGTTGATGCTTCCAACCACTGCAGCAATGGAGGGACTCGTCTTATCTTTGAAGCCAGGATGGTTGACATCGGCACCAATGTACATAACGTGACCATTGCCAAATCGTGGTAACTGGCGAGAAAGGCTATCAACAAGGGCTGCATTACTTCCACCCACTTTTGCATTCATTTTCAATGCCAAATTCGCAAATATTGCGATGCCTGCGATTTCGACCTCGGATCAGAGGAAGAGCACTTTCTGACGTGCTCAAACAGGCAGCATTGGGTGACCAATCCAATATATGTTTCGGCAATGAGCTTGAGAATTGTGTAGCCCTTATCCCTCTCCTCCATGGCGCATATCAGAATCTGCAACTGACCCTTGGCTTTTCTGTGCACATTCAACAAAGTTTGTTGAAGCGCTTTCATATCATCGAAATTCGACATGGATTGATATTCCCAAACAAGGGGAGTTGGATTCATGCTCACTCCAACCTCTCCGCACCTTCTTACCAAGGAAGACACGAACGTCTGAAGCACGTTGGCTATCTGTGGCTAAGGCTTATCCCAACTGAAGCTTATGAGACCCCATTTTTTGAAGGGGATAGAAGAAAAATAACAGAAAAATAACACACAGACAAATTTCTTAGTGCTCAATAATCAAACAGATACATCTACCTCGTATTTATGGAGGCTTTGGAAGACTCTCGAGAACCTAGAGAGTTCTCGGAGGGAAATATCTGGAAGCGTGGGTGGATGTTGGTGGAGAAGAGTCTCGAAGTCTGGTGGTTGTTGGTAGGTAATAATTAATTCTTCCAACACTCCCCCCTAATTTCTACTACTAATTACATCAATATTTTCAATACCCAATGCTTCTCTCAAATAATCAAATTGGTCTTGTGTTAAAGCCTTTGCAAGTTGCTCCTTTGATATACAATGTCTCCTCCTTAACTAATACATGTCTTATTCGTTATCTCTTATTCTTTATCTGGTTAGGTCTTTATCTGAGTCATGTCATCATCTTCAGTTTCTATCTTCATATGGTTGGACTTCCTTCAATTTTCTACTTTACTTTACTAGCTTCCCCTCATCATAAATCACCTTGGGATTTTACGGCTTACCCCTAACCATTACAATGCTCAGGAACCATCACACCAAGTGGTTTTTTACTAGTGGTTTGGGCTGACCAGGAACCTTGCATGATTTGATTTACATCGCACTCTCTTGGGATTTCTTCACTATGAGTTTCATCCTCAAACATTTTTGCTTCTTCTTTGTACCTGCATAACATTGATTAATGCTTGAACTTTTGCATCTTCCTTTTGCACCTGCAAACAACTGAACATTGATGTCCATATAAAAAAAGATCCATCTACCAAGATACATGGATACCATCCGCTGTACTCGTCAGTTCTCTAGGTATCCTTTTCATGTACATGGTTCATCAATACATTAGACTCCTTAGTTATAACTTGGTCCCAATCAACTCATACTCTGAGATTACTTAATCTCACATTCCTCCCCTTAATCAAAGATCTAACTTCTCTGATCACCATCAAACCTAGATACGAATACACCTACCACCCTCGTACCTACCTAGTGGTTAATTTCACAGCTTGATGCCACATCCACTCTTTATGCCTAAGAGGGATACATGCTACATGATCATACTAATCCATGTAGGCTTGTAATGTTCCCAAGACAAGATGCAAGGAACATCACGGTTTTGGGTGTCTTTTAAAACTTTTACTGGTTGTAGTATTTTGTCAAACACTTCCTTGACCTACTTGTTTACATGTGTTTACTTGCTGACTGGCCTCTTCATTTCAGCCTTAGGGTTTATTGATGTGTTTATATGAGTGTTTGCAGCAATAAACAAGAAGATATAATCATGGAACATACCTCAACCATATGCAATATGATAGACAAGCCAAAACATCTCAAATCTTCTTTTATTCACGAAATAGAGGAACCTGCTACAATGAAGATGCCGATCTGGAATGCTCAACAAATGGCTAAGAAGATAGACAATAAAACTGCTACAAAAAGCTCTCGATAATACAAAATAGGCCTCCAAGGATGGATACGAGATGAAGACCAATGCCAAGGTAGAACTGGGCCGTATGAAGTGCCAAACCCCCACTGAAAGATGCCACGTCCTGCTGGAATGCTGAAACTCCTCAACAATTCGGCCCTGCTACCAAATGTGTCCAATCACCTCAAGAAAGATGCCAAACAATAGATCGGGTGATGGAAAGAACAACCCAGGTGCCCGAATCTCCAAGATCTCCCTCAAACCCTATGGATCTGAACCTCCTCCAAGATATGGTGCACCCCCCTAGATACCTGAAACCCTAGATAAATCGGCCTCACTCCTTAATGCCTCCAATGCTCCACAAAACTGCTAGAATGATAGATCGGGGCTTGGTTACCTCCCTGGTGAAGTCCCGAGCGAAATGGTGAATATCTAAGCTAGCAAATGACTGAAACCAATTTCTGAAGTTTGCTCCTCTCCTATAATTCATCCCATGCATCTAATAAATCAAATGGCACCTAAAACTCCTCATGAATGGACTAGATCTGATGTCCAAGGCCCTGCAATAAAAATCAAGTGATAGAATCTCCAAAATCCCTGCCAATCACCTACAATGAATCCCTCTCCAAGAATGGTGTGCCCCCCTTGCTGGAAACCCCCAATGGTGCGCCCTCCTCCTCTTCTTGTTCATGTGGCTGGTGTAGAATCTTCCTGCACTAATGTAGAATCGAACTAGAATGGTGTGGGAGAGTATTGCATCTCTGAGACCAATCTTGGGACAAGCTAGGTGGAATCTTTCACCACCGAATCGTCCTCTAGGATTTGTTAAATCAAAACGCTCAAAACCCCCAATGCTTGGCTTACTAGCTAGAAGCCAGATATCAAAATATGATCATACATGAATGAATGAATAGAGGCCCTTACCTTTCCTTTATAATTTTTGCTCCCCTTGTCCCTCCAAAGTGAATTTCATTTTATTAATATTTAATTAATTAATTAAATCACTTTAATTAATTAATTAAATCACTTTAATTAATTAATTAATTAACCTTTTTACCTCTGAAAAACACCTTACCTCTCCTTGTGGCTTCCCTAGCCACTGAAAGTCACTTCTCGTCATCCTATCATGTAGTGTTGTTCCTCCCGATTCCAATGAGCTATTACACTGAGAGGTTCCTCCAAGTATAGTGCCCAAAATGACCTCTTCAATGAATTTAATTGACTTATAGCCAAAAATACTCAAAACCATGGAAATCGTCGGAATGCCACGGAACCAAATCCAATCTGTGCGGAATGGCTCATAATGATGAAATAGGATGAGAAATGCAAGTTGGACCCCAAAATACCTCTCAATAACCCTTGTACTCACTATAACATCCATCTGGCTACTCTGGTCATCATAAACCTCTACACTATGATGATGTCCCAAAGTGGGAACATTACAGTCCTCCTTGCTAAAAAAATGCTTGTCCTCAAGCAATAACCAAATCCCCTCAAATAAAATACCAGGATCCCATTTCCACCTATGGGATACACAGTAGAACCCATCCAATGATGAACACTCATACACTCTTCCCTCTGGGTCCAATATCAAGTCATGACTTGCTAGCCCCTGGGAAGCATAACCCTGAAATACACCAACTCCGGGAGTCTCCTGCATATGGCACATGACCTCATATCGAAACGAATCCATCCTCCAAGTCTCTACCAACATCCATGCGTCCTCCATCAACTGCTCATGTTGATGCTCGAATGAGGTGTTGCAAGACCTCCGTGAGACATCCGCAAGTGATGCACTCATCTCAACACTGAAGCTCAATAGAAAGTTAGAATAAATTTCCCCTGCAATGATCCACTCTCCCCTGTCAGTCCGTGAAATGCTCAATCCTGCAATCCCTGGGTCCCATGCTAATCTCTGTCAAAGATCACCATGTTGGCCCTGCACTACTCTAACCATGACTATCTGCCCCCTGCATACATCTTGAATCCTCCTCTCCTGGGTTCTCCAGCTGAAATACCTGTGACCATTGGTCCTACTGTACAAAAATTGTATCAGTAAAGACATCTCTGTATAAGAAGTATCTGTCCAACCATCTCCACATCCGATCATGATGACCAAAAGTGAAAAGATGCCTCGCTCCATCGGACAAATCCCTGCAGGCCCACTCCAAATCAACCCATGGTGGCATATGTGGATCTCTGGCACAACCTGGGTCACCCTATAATCAGACATCCTGCTAGCCAAATGAACACCCAGATCCCATGGTAAACTTGGAAGTTTATCACTTCCAATCTCCTCTAACTACTCATGTGTGAGACTTATCAGTGTCAGAATCCCTCTGTGCTCATCTTCTATCTCCGGGTCCATGATGCTCACCATCACACACCAAGTCTCAACTAGCTACCTATGAAGATTCACCTCTATCTGGATGGATGTCGTAAAGATACTCCTGTCAGGTGGTCTTAGCCTAGACACTCCCCATGTCCTCAACCACGGCCAATCCCTCCTCATGTTTTTTCCTATGATAAAATTGTCGAGAAAGGATAACAAAAAAATATGTAGCTATCCATAGGACTGAAAAATACCACCTGTCTTGATCAATCCCAGGGATTTGACCAAAAGAACGTCTATCGATACCCATGATAACTGCTTTCCTGTAGTCATCACTAAACCCCAATCATCAGGTACAACCAAACGTAACTCCTCCATATGTTGGTAATCCAATCCCCATCCCTCATCCCCCATGCTACTACTATACTGGTGAAGGTGAGGTCGCATAATTATGTGTTGCCGCCAAGAAGTGGCATCTGCATGCTCTCCTAAGTGTGTCGCCTCCCTGCAAGGCAATACACCCCTCTAAATCCCACCATACATCTCGGCATGCCCCTATGAGTTGTCACTCACCACTGTATGCTCCAGCATACTCATGTCGTCTCCCATAGACTCTTGCTGCATCATAGATCCTTGGCGTACTACTGGATCAACCTCTACATGGAGATCAACCGCTCTCAGAACACAAATGGAAGTGTCCATCAACTGGTGCTCCTCTGCTAGATCATCAACACCTCCTAGCAACATGACTAAATGATATATCTAAGTGTCTACTAAGACAGATGAAGTGGATTTTTGACAAATCTTCTCAAGAGACTCGTCTGACCTAAACTCTGATTCTTTAAGGGTTGTCTGTGTGCCTCTCAAGAATCCTCAAGTTCTCTCCAACTCCTGAGTAAGTCTATCTACATCCAACCCCTGCTCCCTCAGAGCCTCATGATACATCTCACCAATCCTTGACAATAGGTAGTCCCTGTCAGTCCATAATTGTTGGTAGTCGATAGTCATCATCGATACTCTCTCCCCGAGAGTATGAAAGTCCTCCATGGCAAATCCCTCATCTGAATTACCATGTGCCACTGATGCTCTCCAGTAGTAATCTGTCAATAATGCATGCATGTCATCAATACGTCTAGTGGTTGTCATGATCATAGCCTCACTAATTCTCAACTGTCCTGCTAAGTGGTGTGACTCATGATCATAGTCATGCTAAGGTACCACCTCATGCCTCTCACTGCTAGTGCCATCACTAAAATCCTCAACAACACTCTCTGCAGAAGATAAAGTGTTGAACTGTCTGTTGTCTACTGTGTTGATTAAGGTTGGTTGTCATTGATGTCAACCCTTGAAGAAATCCCCACAACACAAAGGTTTGGGTAATGGATCCAAGATTTTTTGATGTAAATATGACTCATTACTGTCTTGTCATGGTTGATAAGACTAAAGATGGATGAACTCCAAAGTGGTCCCCTTATGGTGAAAGACCTCACGGGAAGATCCTTTACGAAGTAAGAGAACCCATGCTTAATTGTGGAATAATGAGATCCTATATGGATAGTTCTTTTCATTCCATTTCCGGTGGTATGTGGAACGTCACAGAACTCCTCACGATTAGAGAGTTATGGTGATGAGAAGTTGGAGACCCGAGGTTTGGGTAATGGATCCAAGTTTGTTTGATGGATAACGGTATGAGTTATATTATATTTTCATATAATACTATTCTATATGGATAATACATGTCATTCAATTTCCGGTAGTATGTGGAACGTCACATAACTCCTCACGGTTTGAGAGTTATGGCCTTACGAAGTTGGAGGGCCCTCACATGTCATCTAGAAGCCCCAAAAGGTCAAAGTAGTCAAAGTGGTTTAAGAGATTTTAAAAGGTAAATAATAAAGTGAAGTAATGAGTATATTATAATTCAAAGTGAATACAAAATAAATTATTTCAATAATAAATTTAATGGAGAAATTAGAAGTGGGTTAACCCTAGAATAAGGAAAGTGGGGCCAAGTGACCTAGAAAATGTTTTTAAGGAAGCTACTTGGAGAGTATAAATAAGAGGCAAGGCTCTCTCATTCTAATCACACTTGAGAATATTGAATATATATAGGTGTCTGAGGTAACCAAGGATATATAATCCTAAATTATGAGGGAAGGTGAAGAAAAGAAGGCCAAAATGCAAGAAAGGATAAATTCTTTTGATGGTGCTTTATAGGGTATGTTATTTACATGTCATCTCACCATTTTCGATATAAAGTTTTTTATATAATGATTAAGACCATGAAATTACTATTCCATTGAGAAAACATATTCAAGTATCTGTGGCAAAAAATTCAGCTTGTGGGTCATTGTATTTTTGGAGTTACACTCCGTGGAAAATAAGGTTTGTGACTAGTCCTAAAACTAGTCAAAAACAGGTGTTTCGGGTAAAACCGTCATAACTTATTCATAATAGATCCCAATTCAGTGAAATCAAATGTGTTGGTTAGGTTACAGTCTGTAGTATGTTGTGTAATAGTTTCATATCAATTCAAAAAATATTCCATGCAGGGCACACTCTACAACGTTGCGCTCTATAATAAGCCAGAATTGAGGAAGGTATGCCATTTTTTCTATAACTCCTTTTCTGAGAGGTTTCAAGTAGTGAAACCTGGAGGAATTGCATAAAACACATTGATGAACATTGTGTATCAGTTTCATATATTTATACATTACATGTACAAAGTTATGATTACTTCAATTTAGGGTTGTTGATTAATCCAAAACTAGGCATGTGAGACTAAAGAAAAGTTTGATGAAAATGTTAGCCTCTTGTTGTTGAAGTTAATGAAGGTTTGAAGGAATGTGATCATATACACCAGGTCTATTACAGAGCTACAAATCAGATTTGGATGATGAAATTGATGAGGGATTTTGGTTGAGGTACATGTTGAGTACATGGTTGAGACAAGTAGTTGATGAGTTGGCACATACATGAGATGTATAGTTGATGATGTTGGTACATATTGATGAGTCATAGTTGATGAGTAGTTGACACATGATTGGTACATACTTGGTACATGGTTGGATGCACTTGTTTATGGTACAGGTTGATTATAGGTTATTTGGTACAGGTTGCTGCATGGTTGATGCACTTGTTTATGGTACAGGTTGATTACAAGTTGATGCATGGTTCAGATTTATTGGTACAAGTTTACATTGGTATATATCACAGTGATAGGTTGGAAGTGGTTCTATCATTCTACTTCTACTTCAGGGTGGTAGGACAGGGCAATGACAGGTGGTTGTAGCCACCTTCAGGTTGTAGCCGGAGAACATAGGGGGTTGTAGCCTCCTTCTGGTTGTAGCTAGAGAATTGTTGAGTTGTACCTTCCTTCAGGTTGTAGCCTGAGAAACTAGGGGGTTGGAGACTCCTTCCAGTTGCAGCTAGAAAACAAAGGAAGTTGGTGCTTCCAATGATGTAATTCTTCAAGACATATAAGAAAAAACATTCTGTGGTTTTCTCTCGATTTGGGTTTCCATGTAAAACACTGGTTTACTGTGTATGTGTATGTTTGTTCATTTGTTTATTGATTGTTTACTCTGTAGTTATCAGATGATAGTGATTCATTGATATAACACTTGGATTATATGGTTAAAAAAGATTAAATTGATCTATTATTGATTCACCCCCCCTCTCAGTAATCCAACAATTGGTATCAGAGCAGGTTCCTTTAGAAATCAGTTTAGCCACTGAAAGGTAGATCATGTAGAGTACCAACTCATATAAAAATGGAATACCACAGTTTGATGGATAGAAGTATGCTTTTTGGAGCATAAGGATGAGGACATATATACAGGCACAGGGATTTCAAGTTTGACAATCAATTGTAGATAGATACACAACACCAACAATTCCACCAATAAATGACAAAGCAGTAAAACTCGGTGAAAATAATTCCAAATCCACAAACGCACTTTTGAATGGTCTCAGTGATACAATATTCACCAAAGTTTCACACTGTAAATCCGCTAAAGAGATTTGGGACAAGCTTCAAAATATTTATGAAGGAGATACAAAAGTCAAAACAACAAAGCTTTAGACTTACAAAGGTCAGTTCGAACAACTAAAAATGAAGGAAAATGAAGATAATACAGCCTAATTCTTACGAGTCGATGAAACAGTGAATGCAATCATAGGATTGGGAGAAGAAATTGAAGAATCTATAATTGTTCAAAAGATACTAAGATCTCTTCCTATGAGATTCAACCCTAAGATATCATCACTAGAAGAAAGATCGGATATGGACTCAATAAGCATGGACGAACTGCATGGAATATTCATAGCATATGAATTGAGAACTGAGAAGCAAAATCCAGTTGTAAAAGAAGCAGCCTTCAAGGCATCCAAAAGATCAAAGCAAAAGAAAATGAACAAGAAGAATATAATAACAATAGTGACGCCTCGAAAGATGATGAAGAAGTGGCCAACTTCGTCAAAAGACTAAACAAGGGAACCAACGATAGGTATAGAGGTAAGCTCCCTTTAATTTGTTTTAATTGTGATGGTATTGGTCATTTTGCTAACAAATGTCCTCATAAGAAAAAGAGAAATGATGAAGGTTACTCAAAAGGAAAAC
>ML788446.1:205041-219331 GCA_009831015.1 Picea engelmannii
TTCTTTTGATGGTGCTTTCTAAGGTATGTTATTTACAGGTCATCTCACCATTTTCACTATAACTTTTTTTCTATAATGATTCAGACCGTGAAATTTCTATGCCATTGAGAAAACATATCCAAGTATCTGTGGTAAACAATTCATCTCATGGGTCATTGTATTTTTCAAGTTACACTCCGTGGAAAATAGGGTTTGTGGCTAGTCCTGAAACTAGTTAAAAATAGGTGTTTCAGTTAAAAATGTCATAACTTCTTCATAACGGATCCAAATTCAGTGAAACCAAATGTGTTGGTTAGGTATAGTCTATAGTATGTTTTGTAATAGTTTCAAATCAATTCAACAAATATTCTGTGCGGGTCACACTCTACAAGGTCTCTCTCTAGAATAAGTCAGAATTCAACAAGGTATGTCATTTTTTCTATAACTCCTTTTCTGAGAGGTTCCAAGTAGTGACACCTGGAGGAATTGCATAAAATGCACTGAAAAAATTTGTGTATCAGTTTCAGATCTTTATACATTACAGGTACAAAGTTATGATTACTTCAATTTAGGGTTGTTGACTAATCCAAAACTAGGCATGTGAGACTAAATAAAAGTTTGATGAAAATGCTAGTCTCTTGTTGTTGAAGTTAAGGAAGGTTTGTAGAAATTTGATCATATACACTAGGTCTATTACAGAGCTACAAATCAGATTTGGATTATGAAATTGATGAGGGATTTTGGTTGAGGTACATGTTGAGTACATGGTTGAGACAAGTAGTTGATGAGTTTGCACATACATGAGATGTATAGTTGATGATGTTGGTACATATTGATGATTCATAGTTGATGAGTAGTTGACACATGATTGGTACATACTTGGTACATGGTTGGATGCACTTGTTTATGGTACAGGTTGATTATAGGTTATTTGGTATAGGTTGGTGCATGGTTGATGCACTTGTTTATGGTACAGGTTGATGCATGGTTGATGCATGGTTCAGATTTATTGGTACAGGTTTACAATGGTATATCTCACAGTGACAGGTTGACAGTGGTTCCATCATTCTACTTCTACTTCAGGGTGTCAGGACGAGACAATGACAGGTGGTTGTAGCCACCTTCCGGTTGTAGCCGGAGAACATAGGTGGTTGCAGCCTGAGAATTGGGGAGTTGTAGCTTCCCTCAGGTTGTAGCTTGAGAAACTAGGGGGTTGGAGCCTCCTTCCAGTTGCAGTTGGAAAACAAAGGAAGTTGGTGCTTCTAATGAATGTAATTCTTTAAGACATATAAGAAAAAACATTCTGTGGTTTTCTCCTGATTTGGGTTTCCACGTAAGACACTGGTATACTATGTATGTGTATGTTTGTTCATTTGTTCATTGTTTATTTACTCTGCAGTTATTGGATGATAATGCTTCATTGATATAACACTTGGATTATATGATTAAAAAGGATTAAATTGCTATATCACCGATTCACCCCCCTTTTCAGTAATCCAACAGTGCCACTGAGCCTGCCTATACGTAACTGCACATCATCCTCAAATGCTAGCTTCCTCTGAATCATACTATATCCAGTGTGAGCAGTTGTATCCTCTTGTGCACTCAACCTGCTACTATCATATGTGTTTGGATCCCATATAGATGTATCCAGACACGTGTTATGGTCATCCTGATTGCTACATAGTGCATCCTCATCCATGTAGGTAGATCCTAGAAGTAAGTGCTCCATAAACCTGTCAGTCTCCACAATCTTCTCAACTAATGGAGTCTCCAAAAGATGTGACTCAATCTCCTCATGTTGATCTGTATGTGTAGGGTCAACTGTTTGTACATTCTGTACCTCCTCCTGGATCTATGGGTCTACATTTCCATGGCGTGCAACCCTCACACTAGGCTCATCCATCACATATGATATGCCACTGATCTCCTCATGTGACATGGTTGTCATGGGTGTCTGAAAGGATGACAAACGTGTCACGAACCTCATAGCGAGCTCATCAACTCTAGGTGCTGACACGTGTGAATCCTCACTAGTGTCACAACTCTGTTGAGGCGCAAGGTCATCAATAACATGTGATATGTCTGGTGCCATGCAGGTGTTGTCATCCTACTCCTCCAATTGTCTATCCACTACACAAGGGTCACTATCCTCCTCAAGCATGAAAGAATCACTAGCCTCTGTGGTAGAGTCACTATCACTAGTCTCTGTGCAAGAGTCACTATCCTCATCAGATTGCTCCAGATAAGCATCAATCGATCCATCCTCACATGCCTCATCATCACTGTCATAGTGCACCTCAATAATACGCTTCTTACCCTTACCCCTACACTTATGATATGGTTCCCAAAGCACCTTGCAACTGTAACAAAGCTGTGTCTCCTAATGGGTGTGGGGTTTCTAATGGGCGTGGGGTTACACCAAAAGGCCGCTCTGATTTCCTCCCTCTCCTTGAGCCAACATGCAATCTTCTTTTTGTTCCAACTAGGATTTTTATAGGATATGAACCATTGGAATGTTATGAGCCCTTTGAAATTATTGATGGTTTCATATTCCCTCTCACGCTCCTCAATTCTATTAACAATATCCATCTCCTCTTATGGAAGACCCCTTTATGGCTCTGCATGCATGTGCTAATTCCCATTGGCTGACTGGAATCCAAGCTCTGATACCACTGTAATTTTCCCAAGCCAATATGCAAGGAACATCACGGTTTTGGGTGTCTTTTAAAACTTTTACTAGTTGTAGTATTTCGTCAAACACTTGGCTAACCTACTTGTTTACATGTGTTTACTTGTTGAATGGCCTCTTGATTTCGGCCTTAGGGTTTATTGATGTGTTTATATGATTGTTTGTAGCAATAAACAAGAAGATATAATCATGGAACATACCTCAACCATATGCAATATGATAGACAAGCCAAAACATCTCAAATCTTCTTTTATTCATGAAATAGAGGAACCTGCTACAATGAATATGCCGATCTGAAATGTTCAACAGATGGCTAAGAAGATAGAAAATAGAGATGCTAAAAAAAGATCTTGATAATACAAAATAGGCCTCCAAGGCTGGATAAGAGATGAAGACCAATGCCAAGGTAGATCTAGGTCGTATGAAGTGCCAAACCCCCACTGGAAGATGTCACATCTTGCTGGAATGCTGAAGCTCCTCAACAATTCGGCCCTGCTGCCAAATGTGTCCAAACACCTCAAGAAATATGCCAAACAATAGATCGGGTGATGGAAAGAACAACCCAGGTGTCTAAATCTCCAAGATCTCCCTCAAACCCTATGGATCTGAACCTCCTCCAAGATATGGTGCGCCCCCCCTGGATACTTGAAACCCTAGATAAATCGGCCTCACTCCTGAATGCCTCCAATGCTCCACAAAGCTGCTAGAATGATAGATCGGGGCTTGGTTACCTCCCTAGTGAATTCCCAAGCAAAATGGTGAAGATGTGAGCTAGAAAATGACTTAAACCAATTTCTGAAGTTTTCTCCTCTCCTCTAATTCGTCCCATGCATCTAATAAATTAAATGGCACCTAAAACTCCTCATGGATGGACTAGATCTGATGTCCAAGGCCCTGGAATGAAAACCCAAGTGATAGAATCTCCAAAAGCCCTGCCAATCACCTACAATGAATCCCTCTCCAAGAATGGTGTGCCCCCCTTGCTAGACACCCCCAATAGTGTGCCCTCCTCCTCTTCCTATGCTTGTGGCTGGTGTAGAACCCTCATGCACTGATGTAGAATCGAACTAGAATGGTGTGGGAGAGTATTGCATCTCTGAGACCAAGCTTGGGACAAGATAGGTGGAATATTTCACCATCGAATCGTCCTCTAGGGTTTGTTAAGTCAAAACCCTCAAAACCCTCAATGCTTGGCTTACTAGCTAGAAGTCAGATATCAAAATGTGATCATACATGAATGAATGAGTAGAGGCCCTTCCCTTTCCTTTATACTTTTTGCTCCCCTTGTCCATCCAAAGCGACTTTCATTTTATTAATATTTAATTAATTAATTAAATCACTTTAATTAATTAATTTACCTTTTTACCTTTGAAAAACACCTTATCTCTCCTTGTGGCTTCCCTGGCCACTGAAAGTCACTTCTCATCATCCTATCATGTAGTGTTGTTCCTCTCGATTCCAATGAGATATTACACTGAGACGTTCCTCCAAGTATAGTGCCCAAAATGACATCTTCAATGAATTTAATTGACTTATAGCCAAAAATACTCAAAACCATGGAAATCGTCGGAATGACATGGAACCAAAGACAATCTATGTGAAATGGATCATAATGATGAAATAGGATGAGCAATGCGAGATAGACCCCACAATGCCTCTCAATAACCCTTATACTCGATATAACATCCATCTGGCTACTCTGGTCATCATAAACCTCTGCACTGTGATGATGTCCCAAAGTGGGGACATTACAAGGCCTAATTCAACAGGGCTTACTAAACACCTGGGGAATATAGCTTGCCTTGCCTATGGCTAATATTTACAACTTTGGACCAAAAACCTCTTAGGGAATATAGCTTGCCTATGCCTATGCCTAATCTTTACAACTTTGAACCAAAAAACCTCTAGGGTGTCGGGTACTACCGATCATGCACCCCCTACAACATATATGCATCATTTCATCTTAGGTACAAAAATTCCACATTCTTTACTAAATTTCCAACAAATTACAAGCCCATTACATATGCCCATTTACATTTCATCATTAAGCATTATGTAACTTCATTTGGAGTCTGCTTTGTACTTTACCTCTTCCAACGAGAGTCTTTCTTCCTTGTCTTTCACCATCCATTTTTTTTTGTCTTATATCACCCTTTGTCTTCTGCATCATGAGTCTGTCTTTTATGTTTTACACTGCTACGTGCATCTTGTTTTTCCTTTCAATATGGATATGTTTCTTGTTGAAGTTGATCAAGATCCAACAAAACAACCTATGACAATGGATTGGCAAACTTAATCGATGCACCACTTATCATGATTTTACATCACTTAACATTTGATTTGGACTCAACTTTTGACTAGCTTAACGGACTCTCACTTTAACTTTAGCTTTAACTAACACTCATTTTGACTCTTCTTGAGGTTAATACTCTCCTGTAATGGCTTTACATTTCAAGAATCATTTTCACAAAGCTTTTAGACTTATTCAAAGACTCAGTCTCTTGATCTTGACCTCTCACTTGAACTTGACTCTCACCTTTTACAACTTGACTCAATTTCCTCTTGACAAGAGGAAACCCTACATGAGCATTCCAAATAACGTTTCTATATACTCAATGACCATTTTACAATTTCAAAGGAGAACTTTGTACATACACTAGTATGACAATCTTTATAAATGTGACCAAAACCTTTGTGTGCCCTTCTAGTCACCATTTGAAACAACACTTACAAAAGTTTTTAGAGTAAGGGGCTACTACCACAATCATTACCTTGATTATCTTGGACATTGACACAATAAGACCACTGTCTTACATATGTTTACATACCTCTTCAACTCTCAACTTTGAACAATATGGGAAGATCTCAACTTACAGTTGCCTTTAAACCTTCGTTGTTCAACCAATCGACTTGGAGCTTTGATTTCCTCCATAAGAGACTCCCTCTCTCACGTTTTTTCATTCGAAATCGCCACTGTGCACACAACACCTCTGCTCTTGTTCTTCTTCGGGATCTTCCTCACATCTGGCTGTAGATCTTACTCACATCCACTCAAAGGGAATCCTAGCTCCAAGATTTAGCTCGCCCAGAAATCTCACAACAATTCTTTACAAAATTGAATTAAAATACAGAAAATTCCCTAATTTGTGAGCTCAGCTGTTGGAAATCTTAGACGCCGAAAAAATTACATGTGTCACCTACGAAATTTCTGTCGAACCAGAAGCCAAATAGATGCAAACATCCTCCCTTCTAGTGCATACATTAAGAATCCTTCAGGAAGGGACTCCTCTTGTCCTCTTCACACGTCAGCTGATCACAATTACACAATGATCACCCAACCTCCACGTGTCCATCTCTCCTCAGCTCACAACCGAAAGAAATCCACACGATTTTCTTATGTATTTCTGATTATGGAGCAGTGCTTAAAAACCTTGGATACCAAATGAAAGATGAATGAACAGATATAACTAGACTCACACAGCTGCGGTAGCGCTCACCGGAAATAGTCTCTTGTTCCTTGCTCTATTGGCGGACGCTCTTGGCGGAGAGATACAACGATCTCCTCCCAAAACTCAGACTTCTATTGTGGTCACCACTGTCAGCGCTTGGCCACTCCAATGTACAAAGCAGGTTGTTCTTCTCTCAAAAACCCGGGCCTCACGACTCTCTTGGAGGCTGCGAACTGTTGGCCCTCACGGATCGCTTGATGAACACAGTCAGCCCGCAGATGCCTCTACTCCGGACGACGATCAAGATGCTTTTGCCAGCGATGAGGTCTTAACTCGCTCTCCTTGATGGTGCCACCGCTTCTGCTCTGAATTGCTCTCCTCAGCATCACGCAGACCTTGTCCACGTACTCTCCACTGTCAGGCGACTCCTCTCATGATCCTGGGCTCTCCCGTGAGGGAGTGAGACACAGATCCAAGCTCTAAAATCAAATGAAGGGGGTAGAAGCAAAATAACAGAAAAATAACACAGAAAAATTTCTTATTGCTCAAAAATCAAACAAATACATCTGCCTCGTATTTATGGAGGCTTTGGAAGACTCTTGAAAATCTGGAGAGTTTTCGGAGGGAAATATCTAGAAGCATTGGTGGATGTTGGTGGAAAAGAGTCTCAAAGTATAGTGGTTGTTGGTAGGTAGAAATTAATTCCTCCAACATTTTTCAATCCGCTTCCCATAAAAAACATGGCGACTCATAAGGTTCCATTGTCGATTTTCCTGGCCTGGAGTTACCTGCCGAACTCGACCTCCATCCCCGAGCTTAATCCTAGGAGCTTTAGTACTCGCGCCATCAGCTTAGTCATATCGCTAACCACTTCCAATCCAAAGTGGGAAAGAAAGGGACCCGTGCAAATTGTTGGAGGTATTAATTTCTACCTACCAACAACCACTAAATTTCTAGAGAGTTCCATTGACATCCCACCGACGGTGACAGCATGGTTCCAGATATTTCCACTGCGAAAACTCTCCAGATTGTCTAGAGTCTTCTAAAGCCTCTATAAATACAAGGCAAATGTAATCGCGTTGATCATCGAGCAATACACTTATCTATTTGTTCTTTACTATTTGTCTGTGTTATTTTTCTGCTTCTGCCCCCTTCACAAATGCCAAAAACCATAGCTAGCTTATGGGGATCAAGACACTATATACCTATATCAACGAACTGCTACCGTTACTGAACCCTCAATCCTCACTGCAAGCAACAAGCACCGACCAGCCCAGTATTATTGACGGTGTAAGCACCATTGAATCTTTGCGCATATACATCCAACACTATAAATGGGCATACACCATCATTAATGCTTTGTTGCACGGTGTTTATTTTCAATGAAAAAAAATAACCGCAAAACAGTATTATACTAAATGTTAAATATATTGTACCCTCAACAGTATAACTGTACACTGCCAGCTGTACTGGACAGTTGTACTTTCTATTTCTGTCTTGCTCGAGCATATATAAGCTCAGCTATTTCCTATTGTTTGAGTGCTTCAGTTCTGTTCTGTACTTCTTCATACATTTGAATATACTATTCTTTTCTCTCTGCATTTCTCTGTCCTTCACAATTTATCACTAAATGCCAAACGCTAAGTTGCAGAATGATAAAAGAACCATTATGACATTTCAAATTAAACTTACTTTTTAGGTCCATCTTGACTCAGCATAATGTCATTGATTCTCCCCTGCCTTTCGTCTGCAGATAGGCAGGCCATTCGATGAAATTTTTTCACCTGGAAACCGCTCAAGTTCTCTCAAGGAAACCTTTGGCCGTCACAGAGAACAAAAAACTCCATGGGAATATAATTTGGCTTGTCTGGACTTTCACTGATATCCAGGCAAGGCAACCGCTTGAAATGAATATCGCGTTTATACTTTTCCCGGAAGAAATCCAGCATAGTAATCATTCGCTGAGGGCCATTGTCCTCAGACATGGGAAATTTGATTTCCCTAGTTATCTGTTTTGTCAGACCTACGATTTTGAATTTCTGAGAGAAGCGCCTATGGGTTTCTTCAACTTTCAGTCCCTCGAGAGTTTTCGATGCTTCCCTTAGGTCTCTTTCAGAGAGAACTTGTGTCTCTCTGCAGTCCACTTTATAGCTTTCCCATAATTATTCAAGCACGCCGATGTTCTTATGAAAAGCCATTGCAGACAAGTCCACATTCAATACCAAACCTTGAGCCGTCGGTCTCAGACTTTCATAAAAACCTTTTGATGCCACTACTCCACCACCAGTGTCTCCATCTAGCTCGAATTGTTTTGGATAAAGGCTTCTTCCTACAAGAAATCGATTCCTAATGGGATGTTCTCTCATGACCAAATCCAAACATTGCAAAAGATCCGCATTCAATTCCACATGGTTCTTTTCCTTGGTATTTAAAAACCGGACCAAAGAGCTTCCATTCAGCTCATGCCCAGTATACTTTAGCGCCACAGCAAACTCCTTGGCTGCGCCCTTTTTGTTTTTGGGTAGCTTAACTGTGTATTTGTCTTCAGGCAAATGCTTCACAGTGTAAATATTCTTTTCTCCATCAAAAACTATCACCGCATTGCCAAAGGCCGCGCGATTTTCTTGGAGCAACTTATTTTTAATTTCCAATGCATCGTAAACCCTACTTTCTTTCATCTCCTTTTCTGTCTTCCCAGGTCTTCTCTTCTCCTTTTTTCTTTTCCCAGAACCATTATCAACCCTTAGTATATCAAAGTCGTAGTGATAAATTTTTAGGACTTGGTTAAAGTTTACAGGGAAATGATTTGCAACGAACCAGATGTTCTCGATGGCTTTCTTACCTCCACCGTCGGGTCTATTCACAGGAACAAGAGCACCCCTGGATTTATGTCCAGTTTCCTCCCTGGTTTCTACTCTGGAAGAAGGAATGGATCCAAAAAAAACAGAACTCGACGGCATGTGGGCATTGCCAAATTCCTCGGCGGATTCCTTTGTAGAGGCCATGGAAATAGAACTACTGGTTCCCGCCGCAGTAGGAGGCTCTTAAGTAGAGATTGACAGTGCCTCCATTTCTGTAGCCAAGACTGTAAATGTATTCCAAGCACTTAATCAAAAAACGTTCATTTCATGACCGCAGGGGTGTAGACCGATTGGCAAGTGCCGTGTAAATGGAAGGAACTATGTAAAATGAGGTTTCAAGGTCGATTCTCACCCCGATTTACTCAGAGGGCGTGCTTGCGGGCTGTGCGTTTCTCCCTAGGGGTTATAAGGCAGCCGGCAGGATTCGACCCCCCGGAAAAAAAACCAAAAAAGAACAGACATCCACATACCAGTGGCAGGCATATTAGATGTATGTTCTAGAGGGGAAGAACCCGGGATTGATCCGAAGACCCCTTGCTCTGCTTCGGCCTCGGCCTCCATTTCCACTTCTTTCTCTGCCTCTTCCTCTTCGTCCAAAATTGTCTCCACGATACATAGCTATAGAACCAATTACAGCGATACAAAATTTAGTAAAATCAGTCCCAAAACTTGGCAGTAACGAAGAGAAGACGACTTGGCAACTGATAAATCCGACCTGATCTTTATCTTGTAATGGCATAGGGCAAACTTGATGTTAAATATGCTTAAAAAGAAATGAACTTGAAACCCTAGAGGAGGGAATATTTCAACTTCCACTGCAAGAAAGCTAATGGGAGAGAGGAGTGGTGCTGGGAAGCAAAAGCTACTGGAAGAGAGGAGTGGTGCAGGAAATCTAATGGAAGAGAGGAGTGGCGCTGGGAAGCAAAAGCTAATGGAAGAGAGGAGGTGTTCAGTAAAGCTAATGGAAGAGAGGACTGGTGCTGGGAACATCGTCGGTATACGGAATATTCTTTAAATCAATGCTATGTGGACGAAGGAAGGAGCTTGGTATGAATAGTACTCGAACAGCTCCGCTTTTATAGTTATTTTTGGACCACTGGAATTGTGTTGGAAGTTAGAGTATGTCAATGTCATTGGAATTTTAGGAGTTTGAAGAGATTTAATTAGGTTGATATTGTGTTGGAAGTTAGAGTATGTCAATGTTATTGGAATTTTAGGAGTTTGAAGAGATTTAATTAGGTTGATAGGTGTTTTAACTTTGGTTTATTTTTTTACATTTATTTAATTATATTAAGAAATTATTTTTTATATAATTTATTATTATGTTTGAGTGATTAAAAAACACTACCTCATGCATCAATACTTAATGTCTCATTGCCATTAATATGAGTCTCATATTTAGTCACGTTTTTATGATTGGATGATGGCTTTTCAATTTTTTTTAATGTACATTAACAACCGATAAATCTTAAGGTTTACTATAGATAAACATACACAGGTTTACTATAGATGAACATACACTGCGGCGTGCGTTTAGATGAACATACAGTGCAACGTTAATAATAGAACAACATACAATTTTGTCTATACATGAATAAATCTAGATCGACTTTACCCAACATATCATCAAGTACTTAATTTCTTTCTTGATATATATTTATATATTGAGATTTAAATGACATTGTTAATGTTTTGTGTTGAGAAGAATTTGTTTAATAAGTGTTAATATTTTTGTGGTGAGAGTTGTATTAATATTTTTGTGGTAAGAGTTGATTTCACTTCTTCTATGACCAATTTCTTCTACCATTAATTCGAATTTTCACCAACTTGTAACTTGGGAAACTATATTATAAAATATTGAAATTAATATTCCATCAAAACTTGTCCAAAAATAAGTCATTATTTATAAGTAAATACAAAATAAGTATTTCTCCCAATATTAATTAATTAGATTTTTAATTGAAGTACTAAAGAAATGAAATGGAAAACACCTTACAATAAAATTATGGTTTAAAGTATCAATATGAGTAAATATGTGGTTATGGGTAAGTAGAAAGATATATAAAGAATGATGAAAATATGACAATTATGAGACATGTCAATTTGAAATTAGAGTTTCAACAATATATGTATTATATATTCCTTAGTGATTTAAATTTAAAATTAATTTATTCATTCTCATAAAATAAGTTGTTCATTGTATTGATTTCATTATGTTGCATATACTTCAATGTTTGTAAACTTGACTAAGTTATTCAGTGCATTGTTCATACTATAGAGCATTGATTTCATTGTGTGTACAATTAATAAATTTGATTATAATGTTTCTTGCATTAATTTCAATGTTTATACAGACTGCATGAAAAAAGTTTTCTCTCAATTTTGAAATGACTAATTAGATAGAACTGTAGAGAAACCATTACCCCTAATAAAGAAATTTAATGGTGAAGTAGTTAATAACTAATCTATGAGAAGTTATAAGAACATGATAACAAAAATAAACTCAAATGAGTTCCAAATATTAAGTTGATAGAAGTAGAATTATGAAACAAAGGTCACATCCAACATTTGTAACTATAGAAGCATTGATGTTGAGAATTTGAATTAGGAGGTCCTATAAGTCCCATTCCCAATTTTTATTGGGTCTAGGTACTTAAGAATCCATAGCAAAATGTCACATGAAATAAAAAAAATCCAAGTTGATCGAGTCAAAACCCAAAGTCTAGTATGATCTCTTGGAATACTAAGTACATGTCCAAGTGTTAGAGTTCTCATTAGCTGATATTTTCAGTTTGTATACCTATTCTTTATGATGACCACCTTGTGTTGGTTTCATGAGTGAGGTCCTTCCAAAGTCTTCATGAATTCAAAAGGATTGATGTTGAAGAAATATATTGGAAATATTGGAAATAAAGAGAGGTGGGGAATGACCTTTATAACAATATTTTTTTTTTAGTTAAATTCTTGAATGGTCTTCAATCTCAACCTTCTTTCTCATGTGACTGATATGAAAATGTGGGAAAGATAACAGGTGTGGCTATAATAAAAATGGAAAAGATAGATCAAGGATACCATTACATAATCTGTGTATTATTTATTATACACATCATATTACTTTCTAACTATTCATCTTCATCATCATTCAAAATAATTACTTTAATATTATTCACCATATTCATCATGTAACTTTTGAAGTCACCCTTTTTTATAATATTCTCTAGATGATAGACTAGATAAATTTGAAAGAATCAAATTTATCTAAAACATATATATATACATAATGATAATCATCTAAAACTTTGATGTGGTAACTCTCAACTAAAATCAACCTAGATACTTCTAAATTCTTGATCTATCAAATGTTGAGAGTTATCAAATTCCTCCTCACATTTTTCACTTTAAAAAATGTGGTTTTCACCTCGACAGATTTTATCCCTTTGAATACTTAATAAATCTGAAATTAAATTGGATCTAGGTTGATTTATGAAATTAGTTAAAAACACAACAATCTAAACAACTCAAATTATCCCTCCATGAACTCTTACATTGTCTGTATATTAGCATGCTTGCTGCCAACCCTCTACCCGCGTTCACTCTGATCCTCCAAGATTGTTAAGCCTTCCACTCTCTTGTCTCTGATTTTCCCAAACTATTAACCATTTTTTATTCTTTCCTATTGCTGTTATTTATATTAATTTTCCATTGAAGATCTGCCTAGATATACGATATATACTCATTGTGTAATTCAAGCCTAGACAAGGTTTGTCTGGTTGATCTTTATCCTTTCACAAAATTGCATTTCCGGTTTTGATGTTCTCTGGAAAGAGTTTATTTTGGTTCTAACTGTGCATCGACGAAGAATTATTGTTATGGGAAAATCTAGGTATTGTTCTAGCTAGAAAGAACATATCAAAATACATATTGTAAAACTTTAGTCAACATAAAAATAGCAAGAAGAATCATTTTAAAAAGTAGTATTTTCATTCTTTTCTTTCGAGATATTAGATTGTTGTGGGACTTGTAGGGTTGGATATTAGATTGTTGTGGGACTTGTAAGGTTGGAAGAAATAAACATTGAAGTGTCCCTAGAATTAGTGGGAATTTGAAAGAACATATCAAAATACATATTGTAAAATTTTCATCAACATAAGAATGGCAAGAAGAATAAGTCTCAGATCATTTTAAAAAGTAAATCATCATAAGAGGATGCCATGGACAAACAAAAATTCAATTTTGTTTGATGTTAAAAAAGATAATTCTATACAAATTTAACTTCAATCTTTTTTTGGTGTCCGCTTACAAAATTAAAAATATAGTGCGGCTTTTTAAGTTCAAAATTTTGCGTATAAGCGTAAACAAGATTTTAGTAAAAGCATTGCGTCGACAGCAGGGTTCGAACCTGCGCGGGCGTAGCCCAACAGATTTCAAGTCTGTTTCCTTAACCACTCGGACATATCGACTACCATATCAAGCATAGGAAAATACCAAATATGTTCGAAAACAAGAATTACAGTTTTTTCCTATTTAACCGTAAATACCAAACACTAGATCTTACATGTTTAACCGTAAATATCAAAAACTAACTTTTCAGTTGATTCGATTTTATTCTTTTATCTTGTATTTCTGTCTCGTAAAGTTTGTATAACCTAAGGTTCTTTACCATATGGGCTTGGGTTCGAGCCACAGTTTTGGCTTGCGTGTTGCTTGTTTTCTTTCTGTATATATTGCAATTTTTTGTTGTTTTTTAAACTCCCGAAGGAGTATGGATTCAAAGAAATCATTACATAAAATTGATTGAACAAATAATTAAAATATCTTAATTAAATAATATTTCTCTTTTCAGGAAAGAGAGATGTAGCGATGTTTTTTGGAATTTTTTTGGTTGTTTGAATTCATTCTTCGGGATTTGTGCCTAGCGCGTGAGTAGCATTTCCACTTCTTTCTTTGCCTCTTCCTCTTCGTCCACAATTGTCTCCACGATACATAGCTATAGAACCAATTACAGCGATACAAAATTCAGTAAAATCAGTCCCAAAACTTGGCAATAACGAAGAGAAGACGACTTGGCAACTGATAAATCCGACCTGATCTTTATCTTGTAATGGCAAACATAGGGAAAACTTGACGTTAAATATGGTTAAAAACGAAATGAACTTGAAACCCGAAAGGAGGGAATATTTCAACTTCCACTGCAAGAAAGCTAATGGGAGAGAGGAGTGGTGCTGGGAAGCAAAAGCTACTGGAAGAGAGGAGTGGTGCAGGAAATCTAATGGAAGAGAGGAGTGGCGCTGGGAAGCAAAAGCTAATGG
>ML788446.1:228291-249053 GCA_009831015.1 Picea engelmannii
TATATGGGGACGACCACAAGTTTTAGAAAATAAAAAATAATTTTATTATTTAACTTTCATATTTTTTTAATATAATAAACTTTGTAAGTAACATGTATCATTTCTCGTCAAAAGGGATTGGATCTAATGGTGGAAAGTCAAGATTGTTTCACCATTGGGAAAGGTTCAATTGAGGTGGAGCCATGGGGTCACCTTGAGGTAGTGGTCACCAGTCAGCTTGCAACATGCGATAGGATGGGAATACCTAGTGTATCCATGTGGCATATCCTGGCCAGACTCTGTTGCGAGGTGTAAAGGCCCAACCCCTTCCAGTAGGATAATTCTATGAATTTGTTATGATATATCAGGCTACAGGTCAAAGTGGATATAGATCAGTGGGTCTCGCTAACATTTTTTTCTATGGGAGGATGTTGGGTAGGGAGGTTAGGCCTCTGCCTAGGAGGATGAGGACCTTGCAATGAGTTACACCTAGAATTTTGTTGATCTTGTGCAAACCCATGACCCATCACCCATAATTCACCAATGTCAAAGTACTTGACATGGTTACCTAAAACAATCTAAGCCTATAAAGTCCTAAGGAAATAAAAGGCACCTCCTATTTAGGAGTTCTTAAATTGTGAAAAATGGAGTCAATATATTGTAGGTATTTGAGGGTGGGAGTGGAGCTGGCAAGGGGGGATGTGGGGTAGAAGTGTTTTATAAGTATTACTAGGTATAAAAAATGGTTTTAGGTAAAAGTAAGGGATATCTAGTAAAAAAAAAAAAATATTATTATCAATGGAAGCATGTATCATAGTGGGGGTTCAACAAAAATATTTTTGGAGGTATTTATCAATATCTAGTGAAATATCTAGTGAAATTAAAGGTATTCTTTAATATTTCACTAAGAAAAGTGCTATATCACATGTTCATTGAGTGAAGATCCTAAGTCAATTGTCTACAAATGGTTGGCACATGCACTAGTCTATACAAATGGGTTTCTTTGTGGCTGAAGATTGTGTTTTGGTTTTGGTGTCAATAAATAATGTCATCAAGTCTTGTTTTGAAATGTTGAAGTATTTGACCTTGGTTTTTATCTAGACCCATTCTAAAATAGTCAAACATTCTGGCCCATATATGTTAAGTGACCTTGGACAATAATATCTAAGAATGTGGTTAGTGAAAGTGGTATTTTTAAGTCTTGTATAAGAGTTCTTAGCGACATGATTTGGATTTGGGTTTACTCTATCTTCATATGTTGATGTTGGGTTTGGGTTTTCTCCAAATGCACACTCCATGTTATGTTATTTAAGCATGTTACATATTAATAAAAATAAATAAATTTTTATTACTTTTTATAATTTAAAGAAATTACAAAATAANCAAAGTTAATGAAATACTTACTTTCATTATTAAATTCCTATAATGCATGGTCAAACTCTCCTCAAATCTAGCTCCTCAATTTACTATAAAAAGACGACGAAGAAGCGGAGGCATTCTCAGACGATGTAATTGTTAATCCCTGAAGGTAAAGTCGCTGCGAAATCTGCGTAATACACTGCGGGAGCCAATGATACTGGCTTTGTGCATCTTGCAAATGTATAGCACAGATTGCAAATGCCAAAAACCATAGCTAGCTTATGCGGATCAAGACACTATATACCTATATCAACGATTTGCTACCGTTACTGAATCCTCACTGAAAGCAACAAACACCGACCAGCCCAGTATTATTGGCAGTGGAAGCACCATTGAATCTTTGCGCATATGCATCCAACACTATAAATGGGCATACACCACCATTAATGCTTTGCTGCTCGGTGTTTATTTTCAATGAAAAAAAATAACTGCAAAACAGTATTATACTAGATGCCGAACGCTAAGTTGCAGAATGATAAAAGAACCAATATGACATTTCAAATTGAACTTACTTTTTAGGTCCATCTTGACTCAGCATAATGTCATTGATTCTCCCCTGCCTTTCGTCTGCAGATGGGCAGGCCATTCGATGAAAATTTTTCACCTGGAAACCGCTCAAGTTCTCTCGAGGAAACCTTTGGCCTTCACAAAGAACACAAAACTCCATGGGAATATAATTTGGCTTGTCTGGGCTTTCACTGATATCCAGGCAAGGCAACCGCTTGAAATGAATATCCCGTTTATACTTTTCCCGGAAGAAATCCAGCATAGTAATCATTCGCTGAGGGCCATTGTCCTCAGACATGGGAAATTTGATTTCCCTTGTTATCTCTTTTGTCAGACCTACGATTTTGAATTCCTGAGAGCAGCGCCTATGGGTTACTTCAACTTTCAGTCCCTCGAGAGCTTTCGATGCTTCCCTTAAGTTTCTTTCAGAGAGAACTTGTGTCTCTCTGCAGTCCACTTTACAACTTTCCCATAAATATTCAAGCACGCCGATGTTCTTATGAAAAGCCATTGAAGACAAGTCCACATTCAATACCAAACCTTGGACCGTCGGTCTCAGACTTTGATAAAAACCTCTTGATGCCACTACTCCACCACCAATGTCTCCATCTAGCTCGATTTTTTTCGGATAAAGGCTTCTTCCTACAAGAAATTGATTCCTAGTAGGATGTTCTCTCATGACCAAATCCAAACATTGCAAAAGATCCGCCTTCAATTCCACATGGTTCTGCTCCTCAGTATTTAAAAACTGGACCAAAGAGCTTCCATTCCGCTCATGCCCAGTATATTTTAGCGCCACAGCAAACTCCTTGGCTGTGCCCTTTTTGTTTTTGGGTAGCTTAATTGTGTATTTGCCTTCAGGCAAACGCTTCACACTGTAAATATTCTTTTCTCCATCAAAAACTATCACCGCATTGCCAAAGGCCGCGCGATTTTCTTGCAGCAACTTATTTTTAATTTCCAATGCATCGGAAACCCTACTTTCTTTCATCTCCTTTTCTGTCTTCCCAGGCCCTCTCTTCTCCTTTTTTCTCTTCCCAGAACCATTATCAACCCGTTGTATAGCAAAGTCGCAGTGATAATTTTTTAGG
Source organism: Picea engelmannii (assembly GCA_009831015.1). Lineage (NCBI taxonomy): Eukaryota > Viridiplantae > Streptophyta > Pinopsida > Pinales > Pinaceae > Picea > Picea engelmannii. The sequence continues at coordinate 231,288 of ML788446.1, forward strand.
GCTGGGTTAAAGTTTAAACGGAAATGATTTGCAACGAGCCAGATGTTCCCGATGGCTTTCTTATCTCCACCGTCGGGTCTATTCACAGGAACAAGAGCACCCCTGGATTTCTGTCTAGTTTCCTCCTTTGTTTCTACTCTGGAGGAAGGAATGGATCCAAGAAAAACAGAACTCGACGGCATGTGGGCACTGCTAAATTCCTCGGCGGATTCCTTTGTAGAGGCCATGGAAATAGAATTACTGGCTCCCGCTGCAGTAGGAGGCTCATGAGTAGAGATTGCCAGTGCCTCCATTTCTGTAGCCAAGACTGTAAATGCATTCCAAGCACTTAATACAAAAAAAAATAGTTCATTTCATCATATCTACACCACCACCACAAAACCCCAAAAAAACAGACATCCACATACCAGTGCCAAGCATATTAGATGTATGTTCTTGAGGGGAAGAACGCCGGGGTTGATCCAATGACCCCCTTGCTCTGCTTCGGCCTCGGCCTCCATTTCCACTTCTTGCTCTACCTCTTCCTCCAAAATTGCCTCCAGGATACAGAACCAATTATAGCGATACAAAATTCAGTAAAATCAGTCACAAAACTTGGCAATAACGAAGAGAAGAGGGAATAACTTGCAATGGAAAACACAGGGAAAACTTGACGTTTAATATGCTTAAAAACGCAATTAACTTGAAACCCGAGAGGGAATATTTCAACATCCACTGCAAGAAAGCTAATGGAAGAGAGGAGTGGTGCAGGAAAGCTAATGGAAGAGAGGGTTGGTTGAAAGGCTACAAGGGATAATATGAATTCCCATTCAAAAAATACGATTTAAACAACACAAAATTATCATTTCGTACATATTTGTGTAACCAGATTTAGAAAAAAAAAATAAAAAACTAAAAGAGCTCGTCGTTTAATGAAATGTAATTAAACGTAAAGCTCTCAAACAAATTCGGACTTCATTAAAACAATGAAATAGAACACCAAACCATCTGCAGACTTGTGCTTGAATCCTAACAGTCTTAGACTTGTGCATGATTTTAGCATGTTTGCTGAATTTCTTTTGAAACTCCAATATATTGCTCATGTAAGCATGCTTCTCATGTAATTATTGAAATGATATATAGCAACAAAATGTCATCCCATTGGAATGACTAAGTCTTCTTTCAATAATCAAATTGTTACATTCTATATATAGTCATTGGATAAATATAAATATGGTACAAATAAAATAATATAGTGAAGAATAATCAAATTGTTACATTCTATATATAGTCATTGGATAAATATAAATATGGTATAAATAAAATAATATAGTAAAGAGTGAAGCAAATATACATAACCAACAATTTATTATATCCCTTAATACAAAGAAATTGCATACTCTAATATTAATAATTTCATTGCCCTCTTTACCTAAAAATATTAATGAATCAAGATTAAGATTCCCTGTCCCAATAATACATTGAGACCTTAAACAAGCTTGATTTTTTTTGTCCTTCCATAGCCTTCTCTTTTACATCCACGGTTGGTCTTCTTTGTACCTTTTTCCATGGTGGTTATATCTCTCTCAACTCTTAGCTAGTTTGTTGCTCTCTCAATGTCTTGCTAGTGATTTTATTTTCAAAATTATCTTCTTACAGTTATACCCATCGTATCAATGTATCTTTGCACTTTAATGATCTCTAAACGAAAGGCCTATTGCATGTCCATTTCATCAATGCGGATCCTTTGCATAAATAAAAATAGATTGTCATGTTTACCACTTATTATCCCATTGTGATTAGTTCTTTCAACACTCTTCAGACTTATACATCCACGTGGCTCTATTGCATGTATTCATTTTTCGTTTTAATGGTCTATTTGATTGACCACAATCCGCATTCAAATATCCAAGAATAAGAATTATATTTCCTTTCTTTATATCTCAACCAATAACAAGTTGCTGGTATGTAATGCTCAACCCAACATTTTCATTCCCATTCAATAGCAACTACTAATCACATTGGAGTGTTCTATACATAAGCATCCCTTCCTTTCACATATAAGACAACGATGAAGCTATAATTATTTATATAGTTCATGTGATATATTAGTCAAGCAATAACCTAGACATGTTAATAAAATAAAGGTATTTCCATCTCATATTTGTATTAATCCAATGGTTGCAATCTATAGGATTAGACACAATGCATAACGTGTTTGTATGTTCATTCAATTCATTATAGTGAACTAGTAGGTCATTATTTGTAATGTTCCCAAGCATATTCTCTAAGGAACTTAAGGGTTTAGTTCTGACTTGTTTGAACTGTTTGTTTGAATATTTTGCAGGTTGCTTCTCAAAGTTGTGATGGAAATGTTTTTTTAGTTTTATAGCATATAAACGATGGACATGGAACAACAATAGATGGAAATAACAAGATACAAGAGAGAGAACACAAGAGAATAACCAAACAACTTCATATTTGACCTTCAATTATTTACTAAGTTTTCCTCCATACAAGTGATATACAGATCTAGAATAATAAAGAAGAAATATAGAAGTTGAGGCTGAAGATGCCTTCCAAATACAAGTAAGGGGAGTTGTGAGTCCTCATAGTCTTCCAATAGAAGCATGGAAGTCTGAACAAGATCAATTTATTTACCTTATGAATATTGGCACCCAGATCTAGTTGAGTTGCACACCTCCTCGTTGTGAAACCCCTAGGAATTTTGGCTTCCTCTGTTATGCCCTCCAAACCCTGAAATAAAGTTGTAGATCTATAGATCTAGTGATGAGGAACACATATAATGAACTTCTTCAGTTTTTATGAGTGATCTAACCCTCCAACTCAATGGATCCACAAGTGACAGTGTGCCCTCCTTCAGAAAAATCACCCCAACGAAACAATAAATCAATATGGAGAGAAAACTCCACACAAACTGATGAGATATGGCGATATGGTGATGGAAACCCCTTTTGGAAAGGGTTTGGCTTCAAATCTACCTCCTCCTAAGAAAATCGAACATTTCCTTCTCCAACAATGCACCCAATCTGCAGAAAAATCCCCAAACCTATGCCCTGTCTCCACAATACCTCCTGAGATGAATTTGAAACTAAGTAGAATGGTTAGGGTGGAATATTTCACCACATTAACCAAGCCTGGACCAAGAACAGATGAATCTTTCACCTCCTTGCTGATCTCTAAGGTTTGTTTACTCAAAACCCTCAAAACGTTCAAGCTGCAGACCTCAAAGATGCTAAGTGAAAAATGACATGAGTGAGGAGTGAGGCGCCCTCCTCTCTTTTTTATACCTCCATTTTCTAAGTTTCACTTAAATTATTTTATTGACTTCTAAATTTATTACTTTATTTCCTCATGTAAGTCAATTGACCTTTTTAACTGCTTTTACCAAATTCACTTTTATAATATAACCTTTTACTCCTTAGTGACCACTTTTGCGCCTCTTAGCCCCCTTTTTCCCATGATACTATATTCTAGAGGGGTGACTAGACTACTAAGTCTTTCAATATCCTTGTCAAGATGAGGAGGACATTACAGTCTCCCCTACTGGAAATTGCTTCCCATAAGTAATCCTGAATCAATCTGTTGTAGAACTTGTTCACTCTCCCAAGTGGCATCTTCTATAGGCAATTTTTTCCATTTGATTAAGTATTCCTTGATGTCCTTATTCCTTAGTTGTTTCTCCCTCACCTCCAAAACCTCCTCTAGAATCAAAATCAGACGTCCTTCTTCATCTACTGGAGGTAGCTCTTTGTTAGTGACAACATGTTTCCCCAATGCCCTTTTTAGGCATGATACATGGAAGACATTATGGATTTTGCTTCCCTTTGGTAGCTCTAATTCATATGCAACTCCCCCCAACCTTCCTTTTCACCTTGTAAGGCCCATAGAAGTGTGGGTTGAGCTTCTAGGTACCATTTTTTTTAATGGATTCCTATATGTATGGTTGTAGCCTCAAATAGACCAAATCCCCTACCTTAAAATTACACTCCACTCTATGCCTGTATGCATATAACTTCTGCTGGTTTTGAGCCCTTTGCAAATGATCTTTGATTTTGTTTAGAATGTCTTTGATTTCACATATCCACTCAGTATCTATTGGAGCTTTGTTTTATCCAAACACAATCTCAACAAAAGTGAGGGGATCATAACTACATAAAGCTTTGAAAGGAGACATACTAATAGACATGTGGTAAGTGGTGTTGTAGCACTATTGACCCAAATATAGCCACTTGACCCATGCTTTATGTTTCCCTATCACATATTTTTGTAGGTATCCTTCCACCCACTTGTTTACTATCTCAGTTTGACCATGTGTTTGTGGATGATAGCTAGTGTTGGGGGTTAATTCTATACCCACTAGCTGAAATAGATCTTTCCAAAAGATGCTCATAAATATACTATCCTTGTCACTCACAATCATTTTGGGTAACCCATGAAACCTGAATACTTCTCTAAAAAATAGATATGTCACTTGAGATGTGCTAAAGTCCACGGAGATGGCAAAAAAGTGAGCAAACTTGGTGAAACAATCTACTACCACAAATATGCAATCATTATCATGTGCTTTGGGTAGCCCTATAATGAAATCCATAGATACACTTTCCCACTTATGCTCTGGAATGGGAAGAGGTTGCAATAGACATGTTGGGTGAGTGTGCTCATCTTTGTTCTATTGGAAAGTGATACATGCCTTGATGTGGTGCATGACATCTCCCTTGAGACCTTTCCAAGAAAACCTTTCTCTTATATGTCTATATTATTTAATAAATCCTTGATGCCCTGTTAATGATGAATCATGAAATTTCTAAAGCACCCTCTTCTTGAACAAAGATTTAGGAACCAAATAGATCCTCCCCTTATAATATATGATGTCATCTATAATTTTGTACCTCTCATCATGTAATTGTCGATCCATCAACTCACATGAAAATTTATTTTTGGAGTATTCTACCAATAAACGAGACTTCCAATCAATTGATATCTTCAACATGGAGTAGGCCGAGGGTCTCCTAGACAAGGCATCTGCCACAACATTGTTTTTTTCCTTTGGCATATTCTATGTCAAAGTTATAAACCTGAATCTTACTCACCCACTTGTGTTGTCTCTCATTAAGGTTCTTTTTCTCTAGAAAATACTTGAGGCTATTATGATCTGTCCTAACCACAAATTTATCTCTCACCAGATATTGCTTGAACTTGGTCAATGCATGCATTATGGATAACATTTCCTTATCATAAATGGTGTATAGAAACTCAATCTCTCTTAGTTTGTGGATCTCATATGATATGGGATGCCTATTTTGCATGAGAACAACTCCAATACCCTCACTTGATGCATCACGCTCTAGAATGGATGGCTGAGAAAAATATGGCAAGGAAAATATAGGACAAGTGATCATCACCTTCTTTGTTTTGTCAAATGTTAATTGTGCCTCATCACTCCACTTAAATGCACCCTTCTTCGTCAAATCATTTAAAGGTGTGCATAATTGGGAGAATCCCTTAAGAAACCTCATCTAATAACTTCAAATACCAAGAAATCCCTTTAGTTTTGTAAGTGTCTTAGGTGTGGGCCAATCAATTATAGCTTGGATATTTTCCTGGTGAACCTGTACCCCTTTTCCCCCAATAATGTGTCCCAAATAAATAACTTCATTCATCCCAATTTCACATTTTTACTCATTGGCATAAAGTGATTGTTCCTTCATGATGCTCAATACCTCATCCACATGTTTGAGGTGATCTTCCTATGTCCTATTGTAAACCAACAAGTCATCAAAGAAGAATAGTATGGACTTCCTCAAATGTTTGTTAAAAACATGGTTCATCCAGGATTGGAAGGTGGATGGTGCATTGGTAAACCCAAAACACATGACAAGGAATTCATAATGCCCATAGTGGCATCTAAATTTTTTCTTTTGTATGTCATGTTCCCTCATCCTGATTTGATGGTATCCATAGCACAAGTCAATTTTGGTGAAGTAAACTCCACCATGTAGCTCATCCAATAACTCATCTATCCTGGGAATGTGATACCTATTTTTATTGCTTTCTTATTCAAGGCTTTGTAGTCAATACACATGTGCATAGTTCCATCTTTCTTATTCACCAACACAACTAATGATGCAAAGGGAATTGAAATTGGTATAATATGCCCCATGGCTAATAATTCTTTAATGGCATCCTTATGCTTCTTGGGGTCCCTGTATGGTGTAGTGATGACCGGCTTGGCCCCTTCTTCCAATTCTATGATGTGTTCAAACCCCTTATCTGGTGGTTGACCTGGAGGAATCAACTCAAATACCTTCTTATGCTTGTGAAGTATTCTTTGTATGTCTGGAGGATACTACTTCTGCCCTTCACTACTCACTCCCATAACAAAACACTCAGCTGCATAGGCCACCTCTTCTCGCCTAAAGATTGCATGCATTCATTTAGTTGTTACAACTCTAGGTGCCTCTCTTGTCATCCCCTTAAGTGTGATCCTTTTCCCTTATTATGTGTTGAAGGACATCTCCATGGTTTTGTAGTTGGTGGTGATTGGCCCCAATGTGCTAAGACACTACACACCAAATATGATGTTTCTATCTGGTATATCCACTACATAGAAATTTTGTTTCAAAGTGTATCTACCCAAGGTCAACTTCATCTATGGAATATACCTGTCACAATCCATAGTGCATCCTCCTTCTACCTCAACCAAAAACCCCTCAAAGTCCATGGTGGGAATGTGTCTCCTTTCTACCATAGAAATGTCAATGAAATTATGAGAAGTTCCTCCATCAACTAGTATTGTTGCTCATTGTCCATGCACAACCAATTTCCACTTCTTGTTCTGCCTCTTCCTCTTCCTCCAAAATTGCCTCCACGATACAGAACCAATTATAGTGATACAAAATTCAGTAAAATCAGTCACAAAACTTGGCAATAACGAAGAGAAGAGGGAATATCTTGCAATGGAAAACACAGGGAAAACTTGATGTTTAATATGCTTAAAAACGCAATGAACTTGAAACCCGAGAGGGAATATTTAAACTTCCACTGCAAGAAAGCTACTGGAAGAGAGGAGTGGTGTAGGAAAGCTAATGGAAGAGACGTTTCATTGAAAGGATATAAGGGATAATATGAATTCCCATGTTGGATCCATTTATCCATTTAAAAAATGCAATTTAAACAACAAAAAATTATTATTTCTTACATATTTATGTAACTAGATTTAGGCAAAAAAAAACAAAACCTTAAATAGTTAAACAAGGTCTTTGTTATGAGAGCTCTTGTCTTTTAATGAAATGTAATTAACCTTAAAAATCTCAAACAAATTTGGACTTCATTAAAACAATGAAATAGAACATCAAACCATTTGCAAATTTGTACTTGAATCCTAACAATCATAGACTTGTGCATGATTTTAGCATGTTTACTGAATTTCTTTTGAAACTCCAATATATTGCTCATGTAAGCATGCTTCTCATGTAATTATTGAAATGATAAATAGCAACAAAATGGCATCCCATTGGAATGACCAAGTCTTTTTTCAATAATCAAATTGTTACATTCCATATATAGTCATTGGATAAATATAAATATGGTACAAAATAAAATAATATAGTGAAGAGTGAAGCACATACACATGGCCAACAATTTATTACATCCCTCCAATACAAAGAAATTGCATACTCTAATATTATTAATTTCATTGACATCTCTACCTAAAAATATTAATTTCATTGTCCTCTCTACCTAAAAATATTAATGAATCAAGATTAAGATTGCCTATGCCAATAATACATTGAGACCTTAAACAAGATTGATTTTTTTTCCTTCCATAACCTTCTCTTTTACATCCATAGTTGGTCTTCTTTGTACCTTTTCTGCATGATGTTTACAATTTCCATGGTGGTTATATCTCTCTCAACTCTTAGCTAGTTTGTTGCTCTCTCAATGTCTTGCTAGTGATTTTATTTTCAAAATTATCTTACAGTTATACCTATCTTATCAATGTGTCTTTTCACTTTAATGATCTCTAAATGATAGGCCTATTACATGTCCATTTCACCAATGTAGATCCTTTGCATAATTAAAAAAGATTGTCATGTTTACCACTTATTATCCAATTGTGATTAGTTCTTTCAACACTCTCCAGACTTATACATCCACATGGCTCTATTGCATGTATTCATTTTTCGTTTTAATGGTGTATTTGACTGACCACAATCCGCTTTCAAATATCCAAGAATAAGAGTTATATTTCCTTTCTTTATATCTCAACCAATAACAAGTTGTTGGTATGTAATTCTCAACCCAACATTTTCATTCCCATTCAATAGCAACTACTAATCACATTGGAGTGTTCTATACATAAGCTTCCCTTCCTTTCACATATAAGACAACGATGAAGCTATAATTATTTATATAGTTCCTGTGATATATTAGTCAAGCAATAACCTAGACATGTTAATAAAATAAAGGTATTTCCATCTCATATTTGTATTAACCCAATGGTGGCAGTCTATAGGATTAGACACAATGCAAAACATGTTTGTATGTTCATTCAATTCATTATAGTGAACCAGTAGGTCGTTATTTGTAATGTTGCCAAGCAGTTTCTCTAAGGAACTTAAGGGCTTAGTTCTGATTTGTTTGAACTGTTTGTTTGAATATTTTGCAGGTTGCTTCTCAAAGTTGCGTTGGAGATGCTTTTTGAGTTTTATAGCATATAAACGATGGAAATGGAACAACACTAGATGGAAATAACAAGATATAAGAGAGAGAACACAAGAGAATAACCAAACAAATTCAGATTTGACATTTAATTATTTACTAAGTTGTCATCCATACAAGTGATATACAGATCTAGAATAATAAAGAAGTAATATAGAAGTTGAGGCCGAAGATGCCTTCCAGATACAAGTAAGGGGAGTTGTTAGTCCTCATAGTCTTCCAATAAAAGCATGCAAGTATGAACAAGATCAAATTCTTTCCCTTATGAATATTGGCACCCAGATCTAGTTGAGTTGCACACCTCCTCGTTGGGAAACCCCTAGGAATTTTGGCTTCCTCTAATATGCCCTCCAAACCCTGAAATAAATTTGTAGATCTATAGATCTGCTAATGAGGAACAAATAGAATGAACTTATTCAGTTTTTATGAGTGATCTAACCCTCCAGATCAATGGATCTACAAGTGACAGTGTGCCCTCCTTCAGAAAAATTGCCCCAATGAAACAATAAATAAATATGGAGAGAAAACCCCACACAAACTGATGATATATGGAGCTATGGTGATGGAAAACCCTTTTAGAAAGGGTTTGGCTTCATATCTACCTCCTCCTAAGAGAACCAAACATTTCCTTCTCCAACAATGCACCGAGTCTGCAGAAAAACCCCCAAACCTGTGCAATTTCTTCACAATACCTCCTGAGATGAATCTGAAACTGAGTAGAATGGTTAGGGTGGAATATTTCACCACCTTGATGAAGCTTGGACTAGGAACAGATGAATATTTCACGTCCTTCCTGATATCTAAGGTTTGTTTACTCAAAAACCTCAAAAAGTTCAAGCTGCAGAGCTCAAAGATGCTAAGTGAAAAATGACATGAGTGAGAAATGAGGTGCCCTCCTCTCTTTTTTATACCTCCATTTTCTAATTTTCACTTAAATTATTTTATTGACTTCTAAATTTATTACTTTATTTTCTCCTGTAAGTCAATTGACCTTTTTAACTACTTTTACCAAAGTCACTTTAATAATATAACCTTTTACTCCTTAGTGACCACTTTTGCGCCTCTTAGCCCCCTTTTTCCCATGAGATCATATTCTAGAGGGGTGACTAGACTACTAAGTCTTTCAATATCCTTGTCAAGAAGAGGACGACATCACAGTCTTCCCTACCGGAAATTGCTTCCCACAAGCAATCTTGAATCAATATGTTGTAGAACTTGTTCACTCTCCCAAGTAGCATCTTCTATAGGCAAATTTTTCCATTTGATTAAGTATTCCTTGATGTCCCTATTCCTTAGTTGTTTCTCCCTCACCTCCAAAACCTCCTCTAGAATCAAAATCATGCGTCCTTCTTCATCTACTAGAGGCATCTCTTTGTTAGCGACAACATGTTGCCCCAATCCCCTTTTTAGGAATGATACATGGAAGACATTATGGATTTTTCTTCTCTGTGGTAGCTCTAATTCATATGCAACTCCCCCCAACCTTCCTTTTCACCCTGTAAGGCCCATAGAAGTGTGGTTTGAGATTCTAAATTTCATTTTTTTAATGGATTCCTATATGTATGGTTGTAGCCTCAAATATACCAAATCCCCTACCTCAAAAGTACACTCCACTCTATGCCTGTATCAATATAACTTTTGTTGGTTTTGAGCCCTATGCAAATGATCTTTGGGTTCTTTAAGAATGCCTTGGATTTCACATATCCACTCCTTATCCATAGGAGCTCTGTTATATCCAAACACAATCTCAACAAAAGTGAGGGGATCATAACTATATAAAGCTTTGAAAGGAGACATACTAATAGACATGTGGTAACATACTAATAGACATGTGGTAAGTGTTGTTGTAGCATTATTCACCCAAATATAGCCACTTAACCCATGCTTTCTGTTTCCCTATCACATATTTTTGGAGGTATTTTTCCACCCACTTGTTTACTATCTCAGTTTGACCATGTGTTTCTGGATGGTAGCTAGTGTTGGGGGTTAATTTTATACCCACTAGCTGAAATAGATATTTCCAAAAGATTCTCATAAATATACTATCCTTGTCACTCACATTCATTTTGGGTAACCCATGCAACCTAAATACTTCTCTAAAAAACAGATATGTCACTTGAGATGAGCTAAAGTCCATGGATATGGGGAAAATTGAGAAAACTTGGTCAAACAATCTACTACCACAAATATTCAATCATTACTACATGCTTTGGGTAGCCCTGTAATGAAATCCATAGATACACTTTCCCACTTATGCTATGGAATGGGAAGAGGTTGCAATAGACATGTTGAGTGAGTGTGATCATCTTTTTTTTATTGGAAAGTGATACATTCCTTAATGTGGCACATGACATCTCCCTTGAGACCTTTCCAAGCAAACCTTTCTATTATATGTATATATTCTTTAATAAATCCTTGATGCCCTGCTAATGATAAGTCATGAAATTCCTGAAGCACCCTTTTCTTGAACAAGGATTCAGGAACCAAATAGATCCTCCCCTTATAATATATGATGTCATCTATAATTTTGTGCCTCTCATCATATAATTGTCCATCCATCAACTCACATGAAAATTTATTTTTCGAGTATTCTACCAATAAACGAGACTTCCAATCAACTGATATCTCTAACATGGAGTAGGTTGAGGGTCTCCTAGACAAGGCATCTGCTACAACATTGTTTTTTCCTTTGACATATTCTATGTCAAAGTTATAAACCTGAATCTTACTCACCCACTTGTGTTTTCTCTCATTAAGGTTATTTTTCTCTAGAAAATAGTTGAGGCTATTATGATCTTTCCTGACCAGAAATTTCGCTCTCACCAAATATTTCTTGAACTTGGCCAATGCATGCATTATGGATAACATTTCCTTATCATAAATAGTGTATAGAAACTCAATCTCTCTTAGTTTTCGGATATCATAGGATATGGGATGAATATTCTGCATGAGAACAACTCCAATACCCTCACTTGATGCATCGCACTCCAGAATGGATGGCTGAGAAAAATATGGCAAGGAAAATATAGGACAAGTGATCCTAACCGTCTTCATTTTGTCAAATGTTAATTGTGCCTCATCACTCCACTTAAATGCACCCTTCTTGGTCAAATCAGTTAAAGGTGCGCATAATTGGGATAATCCCTTAGCAAACCTCATCTAATAACTGCAAATACCAAGAAATCCCTTTAGTTTTGTAAGTGTCTTAGGTGTGGGCCAATCAATTATAGCTTTGATCTTTTCCTGGTGAACCTGTACCCCTTTTTCCCCAATAATGTGTCCCAAATAAAGAACTTTTGTTGGCACAGGGGCAGACCCAGGGTTCAATGCTCAAGAGAGCACCAACAAAGACCTAACTACCGACCCTTTCAGAAACACTTGTGAAGCAGATGAATTCTCACTCGAGGTAGAGGCAGGGGTGGTTGCAGGACTCATGTGTCTGCAACCTTAGCTGGGACACAGATCTTTGATTATATTTCTTATAGCGCACTTAGCATCAGTTATTCCTTAACATACATTCATTAATATACTTTGTAGAAGGCACAGAGAATCGCAGTGAATACTATAGTAAGAAGGATTTAGTACTTATCCACAAAAATATATGTTAGATTCAATAAATCAAGCACTAAACATCTCATATATCAGATCTAATGTTCCTTCATTCATAAACAACACAGAGCATAACTATATCTACTTAATCACATCAAGCACTTAGCCAAGAAAGAGATAAATACATAAGAGCGAAGCACAAAACATTATACACACAGCTACCGTGGTTCACCCCCACCCTGGGGCTAAGTCCACAAAGTCTTCTTTATATTATCTTGGTCAAGCAATTACATCACAGAGCTTCAATGACCCTTACTTCACACATGACAGAAGATCTGTGCAGCGCGCTAGATCCTTCTTCCTTGCACTCAGCACAAAGCTTTCTACAGTCTCTCACATGGACTTGCACTCATCTCTGCAAGTGTTACACAAAATGCATAGAGCCTTACAATACTTGGTCACATAGATCCAACTCTTAGCACTGTAGCCAACTTGCACTAAGAAATCACCAATTGCACTAAGCAACAACCTCTACTATTTCTTACATTGCCTATCTATTTATAGATTACAAAATGGGCCTAAACGTGGGTAAACCCACAGGCCGACATCCCTTTCCCATTACATCAACCCAAAACCCTAAAATGGACCCAAAAATAGGTCTTGCTTCCTTAATTTCTACTTTGCGTTGCGCTCCATCTTTGGAAAGATGTCGCAGTCCCAAAAGTGGTCAAGTATGACCAAGTACTCTTAAACTTGGTCAAGGGCCAACAACTTCATTCATCCCAATTTCACATTTTGACTCATTGGCATAAAGTGATTGTTCCTTCATGATGCTCAGTACCTCATCCACATGTTTGAGGTGATCTTCCTATGTCCTATTGTAAACCAACAAGTCATCAAAGAAGAATAGTATGGAATTCCTCAAATGTTTGTTAAAAACATGGTTCATGCAAGATTGGAAGGTGGATGGTGCATTGGTAAACCCAAAAGGCATGACAAGGAACTCATAATTCCCATAGTGGCATCTAAAATTTGTCTTTTGTATGTCATGTTCCCTCATCCTGATTTGATGGTATCCATAATACAAGTCAATTTATGTGAAGTACACTCCACCATGTAGCTCATCCAATAACTCATCTATCCTGGCAACAGGATACCATTTTTATGGCTTTCTTATTCAAGGCTTTGTAGTCAATACACATGCTCATAGTTCCATCTTTCTTCTTCACCAACACAACTGATGATGAAAAGGGAATTGAACTGGGTCTAATATTCCCCATGGCTAATAATTCTTTAATGGAATTCTCAATTGCATCCTTATGCTTCTTGGGGTCCCTGTATGGTGTAGTGATGACTGGATTGGCCCCTTCTTCCAATTCTATGATGTGTTCAAACCCCCCATATGGTGGTTGACCTAGAGGAATCGACTCAAATACCTTCTTATACTTGTGAAGTATTCTATGTATGTCTGGAGGATACTACTTACGCCCTTCACTACTCACTCCCACAACAAAACACTCAGCTACATAGGCCACCTCTTCTCGCCTAAAGATTGCATGCATTCGTTTAGTTGTTACAACTCTAGGTGCCTCTCCTGTCATCCCCTTAAGTGTGATCCTTTTTCCTTCTTCTGTGTTGAATGACATCTCCATGGTTTTGTAGTTGGTGGTGATTGGTCCCAATGTGCTAAGCCACTACACACCCAGTATGATGTTTGTATCTGGTATATCCACTACATAGAAATCTTTTTTCAAAGTGTATCTACCCAAGGTCAACTTCATCTATGGAATATACCTGTTACAATCCATAGTGCGTCCTCCTTATACCTCAACCAAAAACCCCTCAAATCCCATGGGGGGAATGTGTCTCCTTTCTACCATAGAAATGCCAATGAAATTATGAGAAGTTCCTCCATCAACTAGTATTGTTTCTCACTGTCCATGCACAACTCCTTTCATCCGGAAGGTATTAAACTTGGGAACTCCACTAATGGCTGCAATGGTAGCCTTCTTAATCCATGTAGCATGGTACATGGGTCCCTCTTCTCCCTATGCATGTGAGACTTGTTCTTCCTCGCTATGATTCATCTATATGTTATGAATGGATCCACGTTCCTCCTCATCCATCTCATCTTCACTATCAGAAATCACTTCTTATAATCAATTTTCTCTTTACCCATACATCTGTAACCTGGCTGCCATGGCTCCGTGGAAGTAAAGCATAGTTTCTTCCTTCTTAATTCCCTCCTAGTAGCTTCATCCATATTCCCTTTCCCTTGTCAAATTGATTGGTTTCTCTCCCTCTTAGAATGATTGAGGGTCTAGGTGTGACCTTGTTTTTGTAGGTTTCCCCTATCAAATCTCTGGTGCACTCAATAAAATCCTGTAAAGTTATAGGCTTGAAAGCCTTAACCCATCCATGTAAAGGCTTGGTCAAACCTTCTATGTACATCACCAATAACCTAGATTCTGACATATTTGGAACCATAATTGCTACTCTCTGAAAAACCTCAATGAATTCTTTTGTTGACCCCATTTATCTAATCTGCGTGAGCTCCTTGAAATGAAGTTTTGGATCCTCCCTATCAAATTTTTCAATGAATATCTGGGTGAATTTAATGTATGAAGTGACATGTTCATGACCCCAAGTGGTCATCCCATGAAACCACCAGTCATGCGCTTTACCATTCAAGTGTAATGTTGAAAACTTGATGGCCTTCTCCTCTTCCATGGGGTTCAACTGAAGGTAGGAATCCATATTTTGTACCCAAGCCTTAGTTGAAATATGATTGGATCTATCAAAGTGGGGCATCTCCTTTCTTCCTGCCTTGCACCTCAACTCATTGTCACCTCTATAGTGTCCCTTAGAGTTCTTCTTGTACATGTTGTGAAAATATTCTCCCAAGGAAACCTATCTTCATAAACCCGCACTCATAGAGTTATATTCTCTCTTGATATCCTCCCATTCATTCTTAATGCCTCTATGGCCAAACACATTTGTGTCCCTTGGCCATTCCTCCAAGAAGGTAGGAATGCATATATGGCCTAGGTATGGTCCTGATAGCCATGTGGGAATAAGAATGTGTGCCTCTAGATAATTTGGGGTCCTCTATATGATCTTTGTTGCCAGATTCCTCATCATGACCTATTCCACCCTGATATCCACCAACTCCTTGGTTTCCTCCAAATAGGGGTGGGTCATTTCCATGTATTCTCTCCATCAAGAACTGAGAGAGGATACCATGATGCTTGTGTTATTCCTCCATTATTGATATCATTCTCTCTTGTCAACTCTGAAAATTTGCAAAGGATATTTTTAGTTATGCATGCCCCATAGACAAATGATTATGCATCTCCTCCAAATTGTGATTCATAATATTATGGTTTTTCTGTAGTGTGTCATTTACTATTTGAATCACCTTTTCAGCTAAAAATGTTGCTTCCTTTGACATTGCTTTTTATGTTTCAAGAGTTTCCCCCATAATTCCCTCTTACTCTTCTTCTTCTAGAATATTAGAATAAGGTTGTCCCCCATGACCTCTTATTTTGGTAATTATTTTAATAATATGCTAGAGAATGAATTCACTCTGATACCACTGTAATGTTCCCAAGCAAATTCGCTAGGAACTTAAGGGTTTAGTTCTAATTAATTTGAACTGTTTGTTTGAATATTTTGCAGGTTTCTTCTCAAAGTTGTGTTGGAGATGTTTTGTTCAGTTTTATAGCATATAAATGATGGACATGGGACAACAATAAATGGAAATAACAAGATACAAGAGAGATAACACAAGAGAATAACCAAACAACTTTAGATATGACCTTTATTGATTTAATAAGTTATCCTCCATACAAGTAATATGTGGATCTGGAATAATAAAGAAGAAATATAGAGGTTGAGGCCGAAGATGCCTTTTAAATACAAGTAAGGGGATTTGTGATTCCTCCTAGTCTTCCAATAGCAACATGAAATTCTAAACAAGATCAATTTCTTTCCCTTATGAATACTGGCACCCAAATATGGCTGACTTGTGCACCTCTTGGTTAGGAAACACCTAATAATTTCATCTTCCTCTGTTCTGCCATCCAAGCCCTAAAATAAAGTTGTATATCTATAGATATGGTGATGAGGAACACATAAAATGAGCTTCTTCAGATTTTATGAGTGATCTAACCCTCCAACTCACTGGATCCACAAGTCACAGTGCACCCTCCTTTAGAAAACTCGCCCCAATGAAATGATAAATACACATGGAGAGAAAACCCCATACAAAATAATGAGATATGGCACGATGGTGATGGAAACACTTATGGAAAGGGTTTGTCTTCACATATACCTCCTCCTAATAAAATCAGACCTTTCCTTCTCTAACAATGCACCTAGTCTGCAGAAAAACACCTAAACCTGTGCCCTGTATTCACAATACCTCCTGAGATGAATTTGAAATTGAGTAGAATGGTGAGGGTGGAATATTTCACCACCTTTACCAAGCTTGGATCAACAACAAATGAATATTTCGCCTCCTTGCTGATATCTAAGGTTTTTTTACTCAAAACCCTCAAAACGTTCAAGTTTCATAGCTCAAAGATGCTAAGTGAAAAATGACATGAGTGAGGAGTGAGGCACCCTCCTCTCTCTTTTATACCTCCATCTTCTATTTTTCACTTAAATTATTTTATTGACTTCTAAACTCAAATGATATGCAAGTGGTGCGCCGGGCGTGGGGCACAACAAGCAAAGTGGCGAACGGGTGCGTAACGCGTGGGAATCTGCCGAACAGTTCACTCCAAATCCTGAATAATTCATAAAGCAAGCTAATTCGCGCTGTTCGATGAGCCCGCGTAGTATCAGGTAGTTGGTTAGGTAAAGGCTGACCAAGCCAATGATGCTTAGCTGGTCTTTTCGGATGATCAGCCATAAAGTCATTACTTTGTTTCCTCCTCTAAGTCAATTGACCTTTTTAACTACTTTTACCAAAGTCACTTTAATAATATAACCTTTTACTCCATAGTGACCACTTTTGTTCTTCTTAGCTCCCTTTTTCCCATGAGACTATAGTATAGAGGGGTGAATATACTTCTAATTCTTTCAATATTCTTGTCAATAAGAGGGGGACATTACATTATTATAACCCTAATGCTTTCCGCAATTGATTCCCAACTAGAGACAATGTAATGAACATGATTTTGTTTGGAAGGGTAACTTACATGATGGAAAATCAATACCAAGTGGAAACAATAACTTCCCTAATATCGACCATCCCATGTTACCTCCTCATGTGTTGGTCATGAGATAGTGTTTCTACACAAAAGTATGAGGATGTATACTCCAATATTAATACCATGTGTAGAGCAAAGTTACAGTTATTGGTTATGACCATTACACAACAAGCTATATGCATAGACTAGAATGCTATGTTCCTTTAGATATAATCATCCAAAGAAAAATGGGTAATGTATTTTTGGGATTGAGGTATGTGGGAATCAATTCAACAAG
>ML788446.1:267370-290616 GCA_009831015.1 Picea engelmannii
TAAATAATGTTTGTTTATAAGTTATAGTTAGTTTAAATTCATTTTTTATTTTTCTAGATTTTGTTTTATTCACAATTTTTAGGTTATCAATTTAGGTTTCTTTTTGTTTCACAGGTTTCTATTATCAAATATTTGATACGGATCTGATCATTGCTTGATTTTATTATCCAAATACATTCAAGATGATTGATCCAAAAATAATTTTGGATTGCTACAAATAATTTTATGAGCAACAATAGATAAAATTTGGAAAGGCGTCAAGATCAGATAGGCGATTTTGCAGAACTGATTACAGCTAAACCGTGAGGAATTTGAAGAAACGCTTGAAAACCAAGAACCAAAATGGATCCATTTACCTTACGCGTAGATATTTTCCCAAACAAATGCACGATTTGAGAGATATTTGGGTCTCTTTTAGAGACAAATTTCAGGTGGCGGAAATTAATAGTGATGCGCAGACTGTTCATTCATTTTATAAATATATGAGAGAGATCAGAGCCAAAGGGATGAAGAATTGGAGAGAAGGATTTTAATCCTTTCTCTTTTGTATATTATTTGTTTTGTAAACTTTTTATTTCTTTTCAAATGGAGTAATGTATGGCTGGAATCTTCGGGAGAATGGACGAATATTTTCAAAGAAGAATATGGAATTCCAGGTTGCTTAATGGCTTTTGTCCTGTAAGTAAAATGGTTTTATTTTCATTATAATATATTCATATTCTTTGAATAATTTATTATGTATTGATTTAAATAGCTTTAGTTTTTTTATCAATACATGGTTAATTATTATCATTTATGTATTAATTTTTCCAATCTTTAAAATCTATTATCCAAAAACTTTCTTTCAGGACTACAAAATGGACAAGTGATTCCAAAAACTTAATAGAACGATATATATGCATTTTGGCTTTAGCCTTTTGTTTATAATGTTGTTATTTATGTTTTTTTAATCCTGTTACATGTGCAGGTCTGATATCTTTAGATTAAATGATCTGTGATGTGTAGGAGGTTTATATTATAAATACCATCTATCATTTGCTTCATCAAAATACAAATGTTGTGATTATATCTTCGATTTAAATAATGAGATTTCTTTGAGTTTTAAATTGAATGATAAAATGCATAGATTGCTTCCAGATTTATCTTGTTGTAATCATGTATAATTATGAGATCACAGGTTTATGTTTTTGTTTCCTTTTCTGTCATTTACATATCATTGAAACTAAAATGTATGGTTCAGCTTTGATTATCCACATGTTCATATTTCATTAACCTTTTTGCAATATTATTTAAATTTATAAAAGAAAAACAATAAATATTTTTATGTGCTTTCTTTATCTGCTTCCTAGAAGCAATCATTTTTCGTAAGTTTCGATTAAAACTTGCACCTTGTAAATCATGTAAATAAACGAGACTTGTATATCTTCTGCTTAAATACAACTACTATAGTTACATTTGAACATATGTACATATATGTAGTGTGTTTAGTAATTAATTAGTAACTTCTCTCTTTTATTTGTTTCTTCTATGACTCTTAGATTGGCTAACAGAGCCATTAAACCCGTGAGAACGAGTTACACCAAACGGCTTGGGTTATTTAGACAACCCTGGACCAGAATCGCTCTTCTAGTTGATGGAAGATCAATTTCTCCCGTCAACAAGTTGTCACGAAAAAACCCAAAAATTAGACCCAATAAGTTTCGACACAAAATCGTTGTTTTTTCTGGAAAAACCCTAAAAAACTGCTGAAGTTAAAATGCTCATAACTTCACTTCCCGAACTCCGTTTTGGCTGATTTTCTTTTTTTAAATTGGGTGAAATTGTGAGAGGAACTCATATTTGTAAATTATTTGGGCAAATTCAGCCTCCAAATTCCACAGAAATAAAAAAAAATATTCCCGCCGTCCGCGAAAAAAATCCTGAAAATTTGCAGATTTTAAAACTTCAATATCTTGACTTCCCGGACTCCGTTTCGGACGATTTTTTTTTTAAATTGGATGTTTTATGAGAGGAAATCAGATATAAAACCCTTTTCTACAAATTTTGCATATAAATATACAAAATACTTTGAGAATGTCGCGACCCTCTTTTTTCTGCTAGAAAAAAAAAATCTGCAAAAATAAAAAATATTTGCCCACAATGTCTGCCCAAGGAAAGTGCTCTGATACCACTTGTTAAAAACCCAATACTGAATACAAAATCACTACAACAGATATAGAAGAACAATATAGAAAAATACAACTTTATTATATCAAACCCTTGAGGTAGGGCAACACCATACGATGGATCCTATTATGGAAGGGATCATCTTCTGTTCACTTGCCTCTTCGAGGGGGATTCCTCCTAATCAGCTTCAGCTCCAAATAAAATATTTCTCTTCATGTTTCATTACATTGCTTAAAATCCTTTATATAGCGCTACCATCAACTAAGAACATTCTAGAGGAGGAATCTTCTAGAAGTAGAACCTTCTAAGAAGTCCTCTTACATTTATTATATATAATTACTCATTTATTATATCTAACTACCATAGTGGGCCTTATTTAATAATATAATGGACCTAGTCCACCTTACATTGAATGACCTCCACTATTATCACTATGGGCCCTCTGGCCCCCCCACTACCTCTCTAGCTACCTTATAGATACTATGCTTTTGCTGAAGAAAGTGCAATAGCCTGTTGTTTCTTATAGGCCCAAGTGACAAGTCCTGAACCAAGGCTGAAAACATAACCTGCAGTAGAATTCCAATCATCAGGGTCGCCGGCCAAATCTGAATCAGTGAATCCAACCAATAAAGGAGCCCCCCATGAACTGTAATGTATCCCGAACTGAATTGTACCACAAACATAGTGAAGTATCCTTTTATAATTTTTCCAATGGATTTCATGGAGTGTTTTCATATATCGGGCAACAAGATCAACAAAAAAGGAAAGATTAGGATGTGTATGAGTCAAGTATAAGAGGCTACCAACTAATTGACGGTATAGGGTGGTATCAACTTCAAGAGAAGTACAGGTGGCATAAATATTGACTCCAAACTGGAAGGGAGAAGGGGTTGGTTTACAATTGTCCATGTGAAAGAGACGAAGAAGGTCACAAGCATACTTAGACTGGGAAATAAAAATTCCTTCATTGGTTTGCAAAACTCGGAGGCCAAGAAAATAGTGAAAAAATCCTAAGTCTGTCATTTCAAATTTCTTCTTAAGGCTGATTTTCACATGGTTTAAAATTTTTGATTCACTACCAGTAAGGATAAGGTCATCAACATAAAGGACAAGGATTATGAGATGGATTTATACTTTTGTGGTATAGACATAAGGATCAGAATGGCATCTAGAGAATCTAGTGGCAATAAGAAAGCTATCCATTTTGGCATACCAAGCTCGGGGAGCTTGCTTGAGACCATAAAGAGATTTCTTGAGGCGATAAACAAGGCTAGAGTCATTCTGGACATAGCCAGGAGGTTGTTCCATGTAGTTTTCTTCTTGCAAATCTTCGTGCAAGAAGGCATATTTAAAATCCATCTGATGGACCTCCCATTTATGTGAGGCAGCAAGGGCAAGAACAAGGCAGATGGAATTCATTTTTGCTACAAGGGAAAAGGTTTCATTATAGTCAATTCCTTCAACTTGGGAAAATCCTTTGGCAACTAACCGAGCCTTGTGTCTTTCAAAACTTCCATCTGGTGTATACTTAGTTCTGTAGACCCGTTTGCATCTAACAAGTTTTATTCCTTTTGGAAGAGGTACAAGATCCCAAGTATCATTTGCCATTAAAGAACGATACTCTTCAGTCATTGTTGTATCCCAATCTGGATGACCTAAAGCTTCGACAAATGTCTCTCGATCATGAGTTTCTGAAACTGGAGCCAAAAGAGAAGAGGCTTGCTAAAACTATGAATGTGTCCGACACTGATCTGAAGGATCACCGACAAGATCACCAGTTTCTTCTCGTGTTGAATGGACCCATCTAGAAAGCGATGGAGCTGGTGCTGGTTCAAGTTCAAAGGACTCATCTGGAGGAGGGTGAGTAGGCATAGGTGGATTTTCATCCTCACTGTCATCATCTGAAGAAGAAACCATATCATAAGAAGGCACAAACGTCGAAGATGGCTCACAGGCTGAAGAAGGCACAATCATCGAATTAGGCTCGCAAGCCAAGAGATTTTCATCAAATTTAACATATGTTCTAATAATAATTTCATTACAATGTGATTGAAGAAGTTTGTAACCTTTGACATCTTGAGAATAACCAACAAATATACACTTCTCACTTTTAGGCTGCAATGCTTTCCTTTTCTCATCAGGAATGTGAGCCCATGCTATACTTCCAAATACACGGAAGTGACTTACATCTGGTTTAATTTTAGTCCAATATTCTTCTGGTGTTGTATTTTTAAGAGCCTTTGTGGGAGTGCAATTTACTATGTAATTTTCACAGTTGATGGCTTCTGCCCAATACCTTAGACTTAATCGCTTAGATTGGATCATACACTTAGCCATTTCTTTTAATGTGTGGTTCTTTCTCTCAGCAACACCATTTTGTTGTGGTGCATATGGAACAATGTGTTGCATTTGGATTCCCTGTGTAGTGCAGTAGCTTGTAAAATTATTGTTCACATATTCGCCTCCATTATCTGTTCTTAACCTTTGAATTTGATGTCTAGATTTCTTTTCTATAAGGGCCTTGTAGGCCAAAAACTTGTCAAAAACTTCACTCTTGAGTTTTAAGAAGTAAACCCAAGTATGTATGGAAAAGTCATCAATGAAAGTTAAGAAATACTTGCACCCAGAAAAACAAGGAGGAGAAAGTGGACCACACAAATCACTGTGAACAAGCTACAAAGGACCCGAGGCGTGCCAAGAGGCACGTTTATCAATATTGTCCCGATGATATTTTTCGAGAACACAACCAGCACAAACACCATCTTTGCATGAAACAAGAGGAATACCAGTCACCATCTGTTGATCACATAGTTGCTGCAATGAGCGATAGTTTAGATGACCAAACCACTCATGCCAAAGTTTGCTCAAGTCATTGCTATGAGCAACAAAAATTGATGAAAAATTTTATGACCCAAAGTTGTTAAACTTGTACAACCTAGTAATATCATCAGCAATTCCAATTGCAAGAACATGCTTAGGATCTTTTAGATCCTTGATTACAACTTGGTGAGGTGAAAAGTCGACGGTTTTACCTTCACCTGAATGAGTGATTTGATATACTAATAGAAGGTTACAAGAAAGACTTGGAACACATAATACATCATTGAAATGACCATTATTTACTTGAATTGTTCCAGATCCTACAACACTAAGAGATCTATCATCACCAACAAATATTTTCTTGGTGTTAAATTCATTTAGAGTAGAAAATATGGCTTTATCCTTAGCCATATGATAGGATGCTCCTGAATCAATAAGCCACTCATCATAATAAAAAGTAGTAGTAGAATTTTAATTGAAGGAGAAACCAGAAGAAGAAAGTGCATGTTCATGAGAAGAAGAAGTAGAATCAATACTGATGTTGTGCTTCTTCATCGCTGCTTCTAAAGTTGCAATCTTCTTGAAACATTTGGACTCATCATGACCATATTTATCACAAAAGTTGCAATGTATGTTAGTATTCTTACTTTTATATTTTTCTCCTTTGTCACCAGTAGGAGCTGAAGCTGTCAGAGCAGGTTTGGGACCCTTATGTTGTTTGTTTTTGTAGCAAGGAGGTTGCTTCTTGGGATACTTGGGTTTATCTTTCTGCTGGGCAACTAAGGCTTTGTTGGAGGGACCTGCAGTGTTGATCACTCCAAATTATACAAGCTTATTTTCCTCTCGAATTAAAGAAGCACAAAAGGACTCAAGAGTGGGTTTTTCATAAGCTTCTTCCCCTAGAGCCTCTCTCATGGCATAAAAGGTAGATACAAACACAAAATATGCACTACCTAGCTTAGAAAGAATAAGATAGATGCAACACTCATCCTCCATCTTTATCTTACATTCTTCACATAAAATTCTGAGTGTTTTAAACCTAGAGAGATAGTCTCCAAGACAAGAAAAATCATTTGGACTCAAGGTCAGTATTTGATTTTCTAACTGTTGTACTTGAATAATATTGAGTTTACCAAACACAGATTCAATCGTGTTCCAATCTTCTTTGGGGTCATCAATATCTTGAAGGTGGTACCTTAAATCAGGAGAGATGGAAATTATGATTAGTCCACATGCTTCGTCATTCCTATTATCCCACTTGGCTTTCTTATCAGCATCAGTGGGTGTTTTTTCCTTTCCCAAGATAATCTGGTACAAGCCTTTACTTCTTAATAAATCTTCCATATGAGATTTCCATTGGAAGTAGTTGTTGTTGGTAAAAAAGAGAGTACTTGTAGAAGCCATATTAAATATGTAGATAATGTGGATTTAACAACTGAAACCGATGATCTGGATGGAAATATCTCGAAAAGTTATGCGGTTTTAAAAAAAACGGCACTAAAAATGGATTTTCGATGTTAGCGTTATGCCCTTTTTAAAAAAGGCACAATCGGTAACCAAATGGCCACGTGATTGTGTAAGTTGTTTTATGAAGTGACCCACTTTTATAAAGAGAAGTGGGGATCACTTTTACAATGAAATTACTTTATAACAAAAAAGTTGCATGAAAAATAAATAACTCTAAAATAAAATATTAAAGCTACTTATAGTGATTCACTTTTATACTTGAAGTGAAATACACTTTACAATTTTAGCATGAACTTTTTCAAAAAATGTAACAAAAGAGAGACTTGAACTCAAGACCTCTTACTTAATAAGACAACTTTTAACCAAATGATCTAGCAAAACATATTGTAATGTTCAGAAGGAGGATTGGTGTTGTTGTTGTTGTTGTTGTTGCAAAACATATTGTAATGTTCAGAAGGAGGATTGGGGGTGTTGCTGCTATTGTTTTTGAAGACGGACTTGGAGAGTGTGCTAAAAAAATACTCTTTTCACATAAGAAAAAAAAATGTTCTTCTCAATGACAACAAGGGTTAGATCTCGGTTAGCTTACCTGGAAGATGCAACTTTTCCTATCTATTTCTGATTTTCCGAGATCACATAGGGCGTGGGGAAAAGAGTATACACATATCTAAAATTGTAGAAACCCAGAAATAAATAAAACAAAACCTAAATAAAAACAAAATACTACTCTGTAAAAAATTTTAAAAATGTGTATTCAAACTTTATACCTCCGGATCTGACTGTAATGGTCATATCTTGGGCAAACAGAAATCTTTTTGAGTGAAACAAAAAGTGTTCCCGACTGAAAAGCATGATCCGGACACAATTGAATAGTCATTTCAGACCATAAATGTACAAAAATGACAAAAAGTGGAGATGAGGCAACTCAACTTCACGATCTCGATCTTCAACATGAGCGGGTCTTCAAACAGGCTCTGATACCATGTTCGACAACAAAGGTATTCAAACAGAGAATGAACACCTTCAGTAACCACTCACATAACCAGATCAAATATCAACACACCGATGTTTTCACGTGGTAAAAACCCTATGGGGAAACATCCACGACCCCAGCTAACGCGACCACTTGGAGCAGTTTATTAATGCAAAGAAAAAGATTACAGAGAGATTTTACAAGAGATTTTCTCACAATCGATCATCGACAAATGATCCTCCATGCTCTTTAAATAGAGATCATGGACCAATCATTTGTTAATCCACGTATCAATGGTCATTAAGATCGAGGAGATTATAAACCGTCAGATCACTCTATGTCGGGAACATATCGTGATCGTCGGATTTCCTAACTACAAATGCATAATAATGCATAATAAATAAACACACTAGAAAACACACTTTTACCTAATGACACAATAGACCAACTAGATCTTACTAACTCCTCAGTGTCTAAATATCCTAAAAGTCCCAAGAAGCGTCTTACCTCTATCAAGCTAGTAGGAATAGGCCATCGGTTGATAGTTACAATCTTGTTTGAATCTACCCTCATCTATCCTCCATCCATAATGTGTCAAAGATAAATAAATGAATTCTTTACAAATTCACATTTCTTAATATTTGCAATCATATATATGATTATTTCTCAATGTTAGTGGGAAAATACTCAATGAGTATGGTTGATCTCATAGATAGAGAGCAATTAAAGATAACTCGCTAGCTTTCCAAAATCTAAAATTTATACTATTGAATGTGAAAGAGATGATAGAGGAAAGTACTTGGAATTAAATGTAAAATACCCCTAAACTTTGTGAGAAATCTAGATGATAAGCCTCCAACAAAATGTATGTCTTTCAATTTTCACACAATTCAAGAAACCAACCTTCCTCAAACTCGGTCAAGCATATAGATCAATAATATAAACTTGCAACAAATGAATTCTAATTAATATAAGATAAATTAAGCCATCCACAATGCAATAATTGAAAAACAAATTAAGAGAGAAATGCATAATGAATTAGGAGGAGAATGGGGGTGGGGAAGAAGAAAAATATTTATAAAATGTAAAAGTAACAAAAAGTTTTATACTCAACTCCTATTGTCATCACCTTCATCACCCAAGTCTAGGTTTCTGCAATCTAAGCCACTTATCAATCTCACCTCTGGCATAGAGTCACAATATTACACTAGTAGGGAAATCCAATGAGGATTTAGACCCCACTCAAGACTCACCAAGGCTTCTAGAACCAAGGGTTTCTAATCATGAAGAGATTATTAAAACCTAGGATCTCAATAAAATTATCTAGCATGCAAGTATATCAACTAGTCTTTGCCCCTTCCCCACACATAGAAATTCAGTTTATATGATGGTGAAGTAGTTATATTTGTTGGGGTTCAACATTTGAGGTGTACACGTTTACAATCTCTATGCTGTCTACTCAAGACCACCCATTTTATGCATTTTGTTTTTGGTGCATATTTGGAGGTGCTCATGAGGGGCGTGAAGGAAACTAGTGAGTAGCTTGCAAGTTTCCAAAATCAAAGTAGAGAGCATCAAAGAATAGGCTCATAAAATGTATGAATAGAGTGATACATCATGGATAAAACATAGGAAACTAGCCAAACTAAGCATAGATAGTCAAGGGTGACCAAATCTAGCTATGACACACAATGTCTCTAGTACCCATGTCACATGTGAGATGTGCTCTTACCAACTATTATTGAAGATTACTATGTCATCTACATATATTATTGCAAATGAGTCAACAAATACATAGAACATCATTCATCATTTGCACAAAAGTTTCAGGTGCATGACTGACCATTTGCACAAACCTTGTCTTGTCTTTAATGCTATATTCCACACATCTTGTTCCTTGGTCCTTACTTGATGGAAACTTAATTTGAGGTCCATCTTGGTGAAGAACTTGGCTTGTTGTAGCTATTTGACAAGTCATCAATATGTGACAATGGATAGCTAATATTGATGGTGATGTTGTTCAAGGCATAGTAGTCAATGCACAATCTCCAACTTCCATCCTTCTCAGGCACCATTATGATGGGTGAGCCACATGGTGATGCGTTAGGCCTAGGAAATGATTCCTCGCTCCAACAATTGTTGTAATTTCTTATTCACTTCATTTTCTTCTATGATGGAGTATCTATACAGCCCAATGTTTGCAATAAAAACTCTGGAAATAATTGAATCTCATTCTCAACCTCTCTCTTGGGTGGTAGCCCCTAAAGTTCTTAGAAAACCTCATTGTAGGCTCGGACGAGTCGTTGTAGTTGTTGGAATTTCTTACTTTTACATCCTTCCAAGGATACCTTACTATCCAATTTATTTCCCTCTCCTTGTTGATTTCAATCTCTCAAGAATAACAAGACAAAAATTTTAGTATTAATAATGGTTCTTGATGCAGAAACCCTACCTCAGCAGGGTCTATTGACCTCCTGGTCTATGGATCTTCAACTTCTCTTGAGTCGAAATGGCTCCTATGGTCCCCATTGGAATCTTTAACAACTAAAAACCACGAGTCCTTTTACGAACCCTGCCTGTGGGAAAAAGAACTAGGCGCAAGCTCCCCTCACGCAACCACAAGCCCAACCAAAAGGCACTTCACATTTCATGATTTCGGGACTTCTATTTTGAGTCAGCCCGACTCCTCCAATTCTCGATCCCCAAACTAGGGTTTAACAATCCCGAGCTCCTCCCATCAATCATCCACTGATGTGACCTCCAGCTGCGACCTAGGGCCCAACTTTTAGTGCTACGGGACTTCATGTATCGAGAACTCATGAAGTGGTTCTCTCCCCTTCTTCTGAAATGAAAAATCATGAAGATCCCTATGCCAGATCAACGGCCCATGTTTCTCATGATACAATGCTCCAGATCCTCTCTTCCTGACTCGGGACTTCACGTCTCACAACTTCAAGGGATGGCTCTCTTCTTCGAACTTCCGACTCTCGATATCCCGATAGTCACGAGCACCAAATCTATGGCTCACAAATTCCTCGATCTAACAGTCTAGATTGTTCTTTGTGAATTGAAAGTTTGTGTATCGAAGATTTGAAAAAAAACCTCCTCCGTTCTCCCAACTCCAGATTCTCGATTTCTCGAAAACCTCCTTCTCACGAAAGAAAAACCAATGGCCCAATCTTCCCTTAGATCGACGGCTCACTATCTATCCCAAGCTTCGATCATTGAATGAATCTCAGCCTTATCCTCCTTGCAGATTTTCTAGATCCAATGACCCATGGATATGACATTCCTCCCTCCAGGAATTTCTACCGCCCGTCCAGGATTTCAATGACTCCTTGCCAAATACCTCGGTGTCAAACCTTCTGAGTTTTTTTTCCACGAGGTGACTTCGACCCTCATCCTTCCTATGAACTCTTCCAAGACTCTATCCTTCCTGACCTTGATCCTTGATGCAAACTCAAGGATTCTAAGGAATCCTACATGCACTCCTTGTGGCCTTCACAATAACCTATGGTTATTTGACAACTCCAACTATGCGCACTCTTTGCGACATAAGTTATTCAACCACTCACTTGAGTTGGAAAAGTCTAAGACTCTCCTCAGCCTGCACACACCATGCATGACTTTGTGCTATACTTTCACACTACAGATATAAGATCAACAGTATCTCTCCTGAGCTTTCTGGGCTAAAGCTTAGAAATATGTCAACGCACTCCTTGCGGACTTCCACTGCACTCCTTGTAGGAATTCTTAGGGAGAGAAACAATTGAAACTTATACTCCTCTCACAGACTTAAACAGTCAACATGAAAACGCATTCACATAGCATTGAAATAAATGCATAACAAAGAATATGAGAAACCTGTAAACATCCCATTCAATAGATACACACAACAACCATAATACACCATGAAATTGGATCAAAGCCTTCTTATATTAATTTAAGTGCTTATGTACATGGTTTCCAACAAAAACCTCTCTCTTCTCATACAACTTCTACAATCTTTGGTCTTATCTACTCTCCTATGCTCTCTTTCTCTGTTGCTCATACAATGAGAATGATAATACAATACATCTACGAGGGAGTCTTCTTGAGTTTTCCCTCCTACAACCTTAAGCTATCTTATCAAAATTAAAGACTACCATCTACTTTACATTTATTACAATAAATTTCCACAACCGACAGATGAGAGAAAATGCTCAAGATCTGTATTACAATCCCCAAAACATAAATGTTTCTTCTTTTGAAATTCAAAATGTCTTCAAAATGCACACTGGCATATCCAGCTGTCCTCCACTCATGCTTGCTAGCAATGCTCCTGCATCATACTCCTCTGGTCGAAAAATTCATGGACTCCTATCCATGAGGTCCTGCACCGTCTATCCATGTTTCCAGATATCTGTTTCACTTTCCCAACTGGAATCCTCAATCGGGTGTCCCTTCCACTTTACCAAGTATTCAAGATATGTCTTCCTCCGGGTCTTCTTGCCAACTCTCTTATCAATGATCATTTCCATCTACGACTTTTCAGCTTCAGGCATCTGTTTAACCCACTGAATTTTCTTCTGATTCTTTGGTCCTCTCACTTCATCTTCTCTGTAAGGATATAGATCTTCTACATTGAATATGAGTGATATGCCCACATCATTTAGCAATTCTATCTCATAAGCATTTGCCTCAAATTTTCGTAAAATCTTACACGACCCTATGTTTTTCATTTTTAGCTTATTATATGTTCCCCTTGGGAACCTTTCTTTTCTGAGGTGTGCTAAGACTAAATCTCCCACTTCGAATTGGAGTTCTCTTTTGTGTTGATCTGCTCTACGCTTGTATTCCTAGCTAGAACTCCACAATCACTCTATGATTTTACTGTAGAACTCCTACATCTTTGCTGCAAAATCTTCTGCTCCAACACTCCTGAACTCACTCTGCTCTAAGTTCCTCAACTCAGATACTCCCCTTGGTTTCATTCCATACTGTATCTGGAATGGGATCTGTTCTATGATCCTATTAGGTAAGTCATTATATGAAAATTCCACTTGTGGCAGAATCTGATCCCACTGACTGTGATGTTCAGTTACTAAACTCCTCAATAAGTCTTCCAAACTTCGATTTACAACCTCAATCTATCCATCCGTCTGAGGGTGATATGATGAGCTAAAAGATAAATTTGTCCCCAGCTTTTTCCATAGTGTCCTCCAAAAATGACCAACAAATTTGGTATCTCTGTCTGAAACAATACTCTTAGGTAACCCATGAAGTCGAACAACTTCTTTGAAAAATAGATTTGTAATGTGTGTTGCATCACTGGTTTTGTGACATTGAATGAAATGTGTCATTTTGGAAAATCTATCGACTACCACAAATATGGAATCACAACCTCTCTATGTCCTTGGAAGTCCCAACACAAAATCCATGCTTACCACATCCCACGACCTCTTTGGTATTAGCTATGGTTGATATAATCTAGTATTTTTTCTTTTCCCCTTTGCATGCTGGAAGATTCTACATCTGTTCACGATTTTTCACACATTTGTCCTCATTCCTGGCCAATAATATAAACTATTTAGTTGTGAAAATGTCTTATCATGGCCGAAATGTCCAGCCAATCCTCCACTATGCTTTTCCTTTCAAAGGTTTTCTCTCATAGAACTCTTTGGGATACACAACTGATTTCCTTTGAACAACAGTCCATCTTGAATCAAGTATTCAATCCATTGGCTTATGTCTCTCAGAACAATATTCTCGCATGCTTCATAAGCATCCTTGAAATCTGAATCATCTTTGTACATTTCCTTAAGGTTATCAAAACCTAAGGTCTTCACACAAAACTCCTGCAGAATCAAACATTTCCTGCTCAATGCGTCAGCAACCTTGTTAGTATTTCCAGAAATATGCTTTATAACAAAAGTAAAGTTCTGCATAAACTCAACCCATTTTGCATGTTTCTAGTTCAGTTTCTCTTGTCTGGTTATAAACTGTAAGGCTTGATTTTCACTATACAAAACAAATTCTTTTGGAACCAGGTAGTGCCTCCATTTCTTTAGCGCCTGTATGACTGCATAAAATTATTTATAGTAAGTGGAGTAATTTATTTTGGCCTCATTCAGTTTCTCACTGAAGTATGCAATTGGTCTATTGTCTTGACTTAAGACTACTCCAATCGCAAATCCACTTGCATCACATCTCACTTGAAATGTTTTAATAAAATGTGGCAGAACCAGAACTGGTTGTTCAATTATCTTCTCTTTCAACAACTTGAATTTTTTTTCTGCTTCCTCTGTCCAATCAAAAGATTTATGTCTTTTCTTGACTGTGTCCATCATCGACGCATAAATCCCACTAAATTTTTTTATGAACATCCTGTAAAATCTAGCTAGTCCATGGAAGCTTCTGACTTCAAATTTATTCCTTCGAGATGACCATTCTTTGGTTGCTTTTACCTTCTTTGGATCGATCTTCAACTCATTCGAAGAGATCACAAAACCTAAATAAATAAGCTCCGTCTTCATGAAAGACAAATTCTTCAGATTTATCAACAACTTCTCTTGCTGCAACCTCCTCATTACTGAAGTTAAATGCCTCAAATGCTCTTCCTCTGTCTTACTGAAGATCAATATATCATCAAGATATACAATTACAAACTTTCCAATGAAATCTTTCAAGACTTTGTTCATCAATCTCATAAAATTACTTGGCGCATTCGTCAAGCCAAATGGAATGACAAGCCAATCATACAGTCCTTCATTCATCTTGAATGTTGTCTTCCATTCATCACCTTCCCTCATTCTAATCTGATGATATCCACTTTTCAAATCAATTTTTGAAGAAAACTATGCCTCACTCAAGCAATCCATCAAGTCATCCATCCTAGGTAAAGGAAATCTATACCTGATTGTGATTTTGTTTATAGCCCTCGAGTTTGTACACATTCTCCATCCACCATCATTTTTCAGACTTAACACTGTAGGTACAACGCATCGACTCAAGCTTTCTCTAATCAACCCTTTATCCATCAAATCCTGGACTTTCTTCTTAACCTCTTCATTCTCCTGCGGCGTCAATTTGTACGCTACTTTGTTTGAAAAACTCACTCCTGGTATAAGGTCAATGTGATGGCTTATACTTATGATGGGCGGCAACGAACAAGGCAAATCGTCCACTACTATATCAGCGAAATTCTCTAACAATTCCTGAATTTCCTCAGGTAGATCATCTATCAAAGTACTGGTCAAGATGACTCTAGGTTTCCTAACCACAACAAACTTAATTTCTTGATATTTCTTGACTTCATCTAGAAGTTCCTTCCCACTCATGAGAAGTATAGTATTTATTGCTTCTTATTTCACGTTCTTGTCTTCAATTGGCAGCAAAATATACGTCCTACCATTCTTCTCCAAAGTGTAAGTGTTATTTCTTCTGTCATGAATAACATTTATGTCATATTTCCAAGGCCTCCCCAACAAAAGATGGAAGACATCCATTGGAATAGCATCACATAAAATCTCATCTCTATAACCCCCTATCTTAAATTCAACTAAACATTGTTTAGTGACTGTTACCTGATGTCTTTTTTGCAACCACGAAACTTTATACGAGCTTGGAAGTGCAACTGTCTCCAATTCCATCTTCTCCACCATCTTCGTGGATACTAAGTTATCTGTGCTTCCACTGTCAACTATCACCTTGCATGCCCTATCTTTGGTTTTGCAAGCAGTCCTAAACAAATTGTTCCTCTGGACTGGATTTTCCATCTCTTTCCCTGGCTTCAAAAGAATCTTCCTCATCATCAAGGATCTTCCTCCTTCTGCATCTTCTGCCTCAACATTTCTCCCTTGCGCTTCTGAAATGTGAGCTTCACCTCCTCCATCCCTTTTTCTATCGGGACAATCCCAAGACTTGTGTCCTATCTTCCCATAGACAAAACACTTTACTTCACCTCCTCTGCCTCTTCCTCTTCCTATTGCTCGAGGAAAAGTGTTCATGTCGGCATATTTTCTTCCTTGTGAACTTCCTCCCCTTTTTGGGTGGTGATTTGGCTTCTTTTCTTCATCCTTGGGATTCTGTATTTTGTCCTAGGAAACTGCTTTGCCTCTGCTTTGACTTCTACCTCTTCCCCTTTGACCTTACTTTCGATCATTTTCTCTTCTGCCTTCAGAGTGACTTGATAATCATCTTCTACATTTTTTATTGTCACCATGCTCATCTCATCCCGAATCTCATATATCAGGCCATTCATGTATCTGGTGACCTTTTCATCATCACTCTCACAATGACCAGCTCTAATGTTAAGTCTGTAGAATTTCTCAGTGTATTCCTTCATTGTCATCCCTTTCTGTCTCAAATACTACATTCTTCGAAACAGATTGATTTGATAATCTATGGGTATGAACTTGTCTTTCATATTGGCTACCATCCTATCCCAGCTTTTAATTCTTTGTTTTCCTTTGCAACGTCTGTCAGCCTGCAGTTCATCCCACCACAGTGTTGCATGTCCTTTCAGTCTAGTGACAACGTGCTTAACTTTCTTATCTTCTTCAACATCCTCATAGTCGAATTATTATCTAGAGCTCTAAACCAATCTAGTAGCTCCTTAATGTCCAAGTTGCCTTCATAGATCGGGATGTCCAACTTCGCTTTGGCACCCATTCTTGCAATATATTTTAGCAAACATTCCTATGCAACGTATTCGACTACAACTTCTTCTACTCCTTCTTTGTTCTATCTTTCAGCCTCAGTGATTTCTCCAGTATCAGGTGTTCGTCTCTGTGCTGTCTCCATAGCATCTAACTGAGCACAAAGTTCTCTCATTTCCCTCTCCACAACTGGATCGGTTAAAGCTTTTTCTTGACGTCTACTTGGCGACATTGTTTCAAATTCCACCACCAGAATTCAAATCACAACTGTCCTTTGTCTTCTTTCTACAGAAAAAAATAGTTGTTAGCTCTGGTACCACCTGACGCAGAACCCTTACCTCAGCAGGGTCTGTTGACCTCTCGGTCTACGGATCTTCGACTTCTCTTGAGCCGAAATGGATCCTCTGGAACCTTTAACAACTAAAAACCACAGGTCCTTTTACAAACCCCGCCTGTGCAAACAAGCACTAGGCACAAGATCCCCTCACACGACCATCGACGGTGACCACAAGCCTAGCTAATAGGCACTTCACATTTCACAATTTCAGGACTTCTTTTTCAAGTCACCCTAACTCCTCCAATTCTCGATCCTCGAACTAGGGTTTAATGATCTCGAGCTCCTCCCTTCAATCCTCTGCTGATGTGACCTCCAGCTGGGACCTGGGGCCCAACTTCCTGTGCTACGAGACTTCACATATCGGGAACTCGTGAATTAGTTCTCTCCCCTTCTCCCAAAATGAAAACTCGCGATGATCTCTATGCCAGATTGACAGTCCACGTTTCTTGTGATCCAACACTCCAGATCCTCTCTTCGCGACTCGAGACTTCGCGTCTCACAACTTCAAGGGATGGCTCTCTTCTTCGAACCTCTGCTCCCGATATCTCGATAGTCACAAGCGCTAATTCTATGACTCACAACTTCCTTGATCTAACGGTCTAGATCGTTCTTTGTGAATCGAAAGTTCATGTATCGGGGATTTGAAAAGCAACCTCCTTCGTTCTCCCAACTCCTGATTCTCGATTTCTCGAAAACCTTCTTCTCATGAAAGAAAAACCAACGACCCGATCTTCCCTTAGATCAATGGCTCACTATCTCTCTTGAGCTTCGAGCGTTGAATGACTCTCCGCCTTATCCTCCTTGCAGATTTTCTAGATCCAACAACCTACAGATATCAGCGTTCCTCCCTCTAGGAATTTCTATCGTCCGTCCATAATTTCAATGGATCCTTGCAAAATACCTCGACGTCAACCCTTCTGAGCTTTGTTTCCACGAGGTCACTTCGACCCTCGTCCTTCCTCTGAACTCTTCCAAGCCTCTATCCTTCCTGAGCTTGATCCTTGCTACAAAATCAAGGATTCTAAGGAATCCTGCGCGCACTCCTTGCAACCTTCACTATAACCTTTGGTTATTTGACAACTCCAACTCTGCGAACTCTTTGCGACACAAGTTCTTCAACCACTCACTCGAGTTGGAAAAGTCTAAGACTCTCCTCAACCTGCGCACTCCTTGCACGACTTTGTGTTATACTTTCACACTATAGATATAAGATCAACAGTATCTCTCCTGAGATTTTTGGGCTAAAGCTCATAAATCTGTCAACGCACTCCTTCCGGACTTCCACTGCACTCCTTGCAGGAATTCTCAGGGAGAGAAACAATTGAAACTTATACTCCTCTCATAGACTTAAACATTCAACATGAAAACACATTCACAGAGCATCGAAATAAATGCATAACAAAGAATATGAGCAACCTGCAAACATACAATTCAATAGATACACACACCAACCATAATACACCATGAAATTGGATCAAAGCCTTCTTATATTAATTCAAGTGCTTATGTACATGGTTTCCAACAACAACCGCTCTCTACTCATACAACTTCTACAACCTCTGTTCTTCTCTACTCTCCTATGCTCTCTTGCTCTACTACTCATACAATGAGAATGATAATACAATACATCTATGAGGGAGTCTTCTTGAGTTTTCCCTCCTACAACCTTAAGCTATCTTATCGAAATTAAAGACTACCATCTACTTTACATTTATTACAATAAATGTCCACAACCGATAGATGAGAGAAAATGCTCAAGATCTATATTACAATCCCCAAAACATTAAAAGCAATTACATCCTTCCAGCTATTACATAAATGTTTCTTCTTTTGAAATTCAAAATGTCTTCAAAATGTGTGCTAGCATATCCAGCTGTACTCCACTCGCGCTTGCTAAAAATGCTCCTACATCAATTATTCTTGCCCAATGTATGATTCTTTTCTCTCGATGATCACTAATTAAAGAGAGTTTAGTATTGTTCTTATGTACATTTATAGTGAAATCATTTTCATCTTTGACAAACCAATATTGTTTTAATTTCCTCCTAAAGATGGCATCTCTCACACATAGGTATGGGCATCCTAATATGATTCCACACAAATCCAATGGAATTACATATGCTACCACCTCTTCTATGAAGTTCTTGTTAATACAAAACTGAACCTACATTGTTTAACCAGTCTTAGTTCCACGTATTGTCTTACCAAACCCAAGGGATATGGATGTAGATGATCATGAGTCTTTAGGCAAAGCTTTTCAACCAATTATGTAGAGATCAATTTCGATTATGCATTGGAACCAAACAAGCAATTGACTTTAGCTTGTCTCATGTGGATCTTGACATGAAATAATTTAGTCATCAGATTCTCCTCCTTGACACTACAACTAACCAACACTACTTCTTTCTAAATGGTAGTGCAAATAATTTTCCCATCTATATCTGAAGTGTTATCCACCCTTTCTTCTACATTTACAACTACCAAAACTTTCTTATTTTTCTTCCTCTGGAAGCGCTTCGAGTACTTTTTGAGGTGTAATTCCAACACTCTTCCTCAACGTGTCCCTTTCTTTCGCAAGACTTACAATACTTAGTGGGAGGTATTGTTTCTTACATTAATACTACAATATTCTTTTCATCCCACTTAATCTTATTTTTCCCTTTCCTCTGCTATCTTGCAATTCTATTTATTTGTGTGTGCCAAACTGTTGTTTTTTCTTGTCCCCTTCAAGATATTGTGCTTAGACACTTGTTTCATCAATTTATTTGGGCTTGAGAATCACCAATTGTCATTAAATATGAGGAATCGAGGCCCTCAAGTACTTCATCAACATCTCTAGGCTTTTGAAGGAGATTACTAACTGAATTTATTTCTTCATGAACTCTATGGTGAATTCT
The DNA here is from genome assembly GCA_009831015.1 of Picea engelmannii. Classification (NCBI taxonomy): domain Eukaryota; kingdom Viridiplantae; phylum Streptophyta; class Pinopsida; order Pinales; family Pinaceae; genus Picea; species Picea engelmannii. Next base: position 286,670 of record ML788446.1, read on the forward strand.
TTCACTGATTTCCCCTACCTCTACCTAAAGTAATGCCATGTAATCCGTTAATTCTCCTCGTAACTAATTGGGTAGAATTTTTCTTTAATCATTTCTTTAAACACTTTCCAATAAGCCATCAATGGCTTATCTTCAAGTGTTCTTCCTCCAACACAACTTTCCCAACATGCCAAAACATAGCCTTCAAGCTTCAAATAGGCAAATGAAATTCTTTCCTTTCTAGTGACCTCATGTACATTGAAGTACCCTTCCATATGCTATAACCACTAATTCAATTTGATGTCATCAACTTCTCCTCCATATGTTTCGATGTCCACATTCACTTCTACACAAAAACATACCCAAGTTATGTTACGGTTGCATTTTCTCATCTTTGTCTCAATCTTACTCTTTATCTTCAGTTCCTTTTTCTTTTTCTTGGAATTTGAATCCTCATGTGAGTCTATACCAACTCCTTTATGACGTCGTTTCTCTTTCCCATGCTCTTGTAACCCCTCAATGAATAGACTTGTCACCTCTTCTATTTGGTTCTCCCAACGAAGCATCCACAACCCCACACTTCTAATCTCCAAAAAATCATCCATGATTGGGTTTGAGCATAGCCTTCACCTTCTTCATTTTCCAATATTGAGGTCAATGACTACCAAAGCTCCTCCTTCTAACAACTTCAATATAAACATTATTGACAACATCTCTATCATATTAAATTATAAAATATATAACAAAAATATAATCCAAATATATAAAAAAATAAAAATAATGTCAATAAAAATGAAGTACTCCATAAAAATGATTTAAAAATCTAATATTGATTTAATCGTGCTATGTTGTAGCTTGCTTCTCTAGGTGTGGGGAGAGAATTGACATGCATGCCACGCTACCTTTTAACAATGAACGAACATGTTGCTTATCAACAAAGGCGTAGATTATATATTCTATGAAATGGCCTCCCTGCATGTGCCTACCAATATAACAAATATCGTTATAAAAAACGTTTTTGTTTTTATGTTTTTTATTTTTATGTTTTTCATTTTTAGGAATTGGGTGACATAAATCTAGAAGAAATCATAGTTTTTGGTTGTTTAAATTGCATTTTTGAATGCATAAGAAGATTTAGTGTTCTAAAAAACTTTGAATGTTATATAAATTAAACTACTCAAATTTGAAAATCCAACAATTTCTTACCAAATTTCAAACAAAATTATATATATATATATATATATATATATATATATATATATATCTGAAATAAAAACTCACCCTAACACCCAAAGAACTCATATGGATCTGCATCCGCAAATATAACAAATATTTTTAGGAATCGGGTGACATAAATATAGAGAAAATCATAGTTTTTTATTGTTTAAATTGCATTTTTAAATACATAAGAACTAAAAAACTCTAAAACGCTCATATTATATAAATTAAACTACTCAAATTTGAAAATCTAACAATTTCTTACTAAATTTCAAACAAAATTAAATATAAACCCACCCTAACCCCAAGGAACTCAGATCGATCTGCGTCGGCAAATATAACAAATATCTGGTGGAAAGAGTTTATTCGTAGTTGAATCACACCGCCGGCGAATATAACAATTATTTAGTGAAAAGAGTTTATTGATAATTGAATCACACATAAACAACCTGCCAAGTTTCAAGTTAAAGAATTACGTCGACAGCAGGGTTCGAACATGCGCGGGCGAAGCCCAACAGATTTCAAGTCTGTCTCCTTAACCACTCGGACATATCGACTACTTGTTATTGAAATAAAAATCATTTATTCTGTTTACTATTATTATATTATAAATATATTATATGTGAAAAGTTGGGTGCCTTCAACTCAGTTGGTTAACTTTTTGGTCTTCGGTTCGAACTTCACGATTAAACGCTCATTACTGGTTTTCTTCAGTATTTTTTTTTTCTTTCATTCTAAGGCTGCATGGACAATGGTGTATGTTTCACTTGGAATGATCCACTTTGCTTAAGGCAAGCCGCCCACCTCGTCTTAGGTTTCTTTTCGTCGAGTTTGGCTTACGTCACCAGAAAATTTACATTTATATTATAACCGTAGGGTTATTATAAAAATTGATCGGTAAATAAATTTAAATCTTTTTAATTAACGATTTTTATTTTTTTAAGTAACTATTGAGTAAATTGATCTTCATCCGTACAATCAAATTACACTTGAACATTTTCAAAATTAAGATTTTCAGTGTAATGTTCTTTTCCCTTGCCCGTAAGCGATGAGGATTTCGCGAGAATAAATTTCAAAGATTACGATTTTAAGGGGTGTTTGCTAAACGTTTTACTTTTTGGGTTTTTTTGGGTTGGCAATGTAAATCTGTAAAAAATAGCTATTTTCTATTCTTTAAATTTCATTTATGAATACATAAATGGACTCAGTCTTGAAAAACTCCTAAGACATTTAGATTATACAAATTTAGCCATTCAAATCTGCAGATCCAACCATTCTCACCTGATTTCAGGAAAAATCTAACGGAAAAAGTTGCCTGAAAACAGACAAAAAGTAGAACCGTTTAGACTAGGCTTTTTAAGGATAGTTTAAATAGGTTATGGTTTGGATTTTTTTAGTTATATTTTTGGACTATTTTTATAGAAAATTTTATTGAAAATTTAAAAGAATTGTAGACATTAATTGTTGATATTGCATAATCCAAGTGCAATAGGCTTTTGAGGGCATTGAATCCATTTATACATTAAAAAATACAACTTCAACAATGAAAAATTGCAATTACAACAATTCTTCTATAATACGATGAAAAAGTTCAAATCCTATTTAACCTTTAGACTTCTCCATAATTTTATACAATGTTTTCTTCTTTTTCTTATGTAAGTAGCTTATACTTAGAAAATTCGATATATAATAATAAAACTAGCAACAACCACATTATTAGTAAAGTGATTAATAATCATTTTCCATCTTTCCAACCTAATGTCTTAGATCTACTATATGTTATTGTTTGTTTAATGATATTATACACATAACAAGTTTTTTTTTTTTTTTTTAAATTGAATCCATTCATTTCTATAAAAATATTTAATTTTAATTTCAAATAAAAAAGTATTATATATCTTAAATAAATAATTAAGCTTATATTCACTTTATCTCTTTAATTTAAAGTATTGAGAAATTTTAATTATAATTTATCTTTATTCTTCTCTATTTGGAAAAAAATAAAAATTTAAAATCTATTTAAATATATGTAATAAATTCATAAAAACTAATTTTCTAAAAATGATCTATTTAATAATTCCCAACATGTAATCTTTTCATATCTTTATGTTTATTTTGCTTAAATATATCTTAAACTTTTGTGTGCTTTCTTTTTAATATTTCATTATTCTTATAATAACAAGGGTTGCATGGCAGAGTTAGTTGGGAAATACGTGTTGAATAATGAAACTTAATATAACTAAATGAAGAAGTAATGAATAGTTTTTGTCAAAAGATAATAATTGAGGCTTGTTTGTTATTCAAAATGTATAATGAATCGTTATGTAAACTCCAATAAGTAAAAGAACTCTTATAAGGTACTGACATTTTGACTATGGCTTGGGAGGTACACAGAGACCAAAATGCAAATTTACCAGAAAATAATATTAGACAGAAATAATAGTATTAGACAGAAATATGATATCCATGATAAGCAATGACCTTGCTTGAAAATTTACACAATGGCTTAGCAGTTCAAGGTGGCAATTGCTATACAAAACTTCTATGTTGGAAGTTATGCATGCCTCTCTCAATTGTTCGACAACACAGGTATTCCAATAGAGGACGAACACCTTCAATAACCACTCACATAACCAGATCAAAGATCAACACACCGATGTTTTCACGTGGTAAAACCCCTACGGGGAAACATCCACGACCCCAGCCAACGCGGCCACTTGGAGCAGTTTATTAATGCAAAGAAAAAGATT